>MU968493.1:8971318-9211420 GCA_034641835.2 Pinus albicaulis
ATATCATCAAACCCACTTGGCACATACTTATTGGTTACATGTTTCGCCATAATTTGGCCGATTAGATCACCCAAAAACGCTAAATCTACTTACCACATGTCCCCCATACATCCACATCATGTTGATGTCATCTACCACCATCATCTCCTGAGAGACTGTAAAATTCTACGATGTGTCCTACCATAGGAGAGAGAAAGGGTCCCCGAAGCCTTATGTTATGTAGTGAATTCCTTTTCTAAGAAAAAAACACCGAATTCAAGAACCTAACCTCGACACCACTCGATTGTGGTTTTTGGTGTTAGGATGAGTGGTCCCAAAGAGATTCTATGTCGTTGATATATGCAATTGGAAGTATCAGAAGCCACCTCCTGATGCCTTGAGGCTAGATAAGAATTCCATATCTAGCCTCATAATAATGTCACCACATGACCTGATGCTTATCTCCCAGTGCTTCCATCTTGTGCTCCCCAAATAGTTTTCTGGGCTTGCCCTCAGATGGCTAATTTTTAGTGTGGGGACCACCTGCTTAATTATTATTTGTCATTACTCTATTTTCATGTCCTGACATCCATTGCCTCATGCTTTTCCTTTATGCACCCTTTCCAAACAATTAGGGTACATCGGTTGGGGCAACTCAACTAGGTGGGGTCCAACGGAGCTAATCAAACTGCTCTCGTTGCTCTATTGGCACTCCTCCACAAGCCGCTTAATTCATCCCAGCACTAATACTTATGTCCCATAACTATGCCGTCGTTGTATATCCATCGGGCTTCCCCCGTTAGGCTATGTTATAATGTGGGCTCTGCCTATGACCAATGGGAATCCTCTTCTTTGTTCCACCGTCAAACCAAGCTAGACTGATCCTCATTTTTGTTTTCTCCGTTAACTTTACCATTTCTTCCACCAAACTAATGCGCTCCAATAGGCCCTCCAACCACTTTAGCTCTGTCATTTTGACTTTGGGGCTCCTAAAATTTGACGAGCCCTATCTGTCAAACTACGAGGCCATTTGTAGACTTCCACATAATGTTGGAAAAATATTTTCGAGCACTATCAAAATATGCCATGCCCAAGTGTAATATTCCATTTCTTGATCCAGTGAAAGTGGAAAAAATCGATGCATGGTACTTACCATGGTATTTTCCCATGGTATTGGCCCATGGTATTTTTTGTCGGTTTCTAAGAAAAATAGTAAAATAAGGTCTCTAGAAAGTCCATCAAGCCTATAAAAGGGGAGAGAAGCTAGGAATTTAGATGCATTCTAGTTTTATCTATCTTATTGTGTTTGGGTTGAGAACTTGGCCTCACCAGTTCTAAAATTGATCCCAGGACGAAAAACCCGTGGTGAATTTATCTGGTGGATCCATCCAGGGTCCACGATTGTGCTTAGTGTTCGTTTTATGTTTTAAGGAGCAACCAAGCATGTCATTGGCAGGAGCTCAAATTTATTGTATGGGCATGTATTCTACTTTTAGTTAATAATATAAATAAAAGGCTGCATTTCCAGATCCCGTCTATTTTCATGGTTTTTACTAAATGACTTTTTATTTAGAACATTAGAAATGTGCTAGATCTAACTAAATTATTAAGGTTTTGGATCTTACAGTGGTATTAGAGCTATGCATCTTACTAGCCTGAGGGTTTTATGAAGGAAACTTTGGTGGGATTTATTCTCACCCTAGCAAACATCCCGATCTTCGGTGGTATTTAGTTTCACCCTAGTTGGATTTATTTTTTAGTTGATTGAAAAAAGAATTTGTGCATTGCAAAAGGAGCAGAAATTGATCTAACCTGATCTGATCTTCTGGATAGTCAAGGAGGAGGATTGGTTCAGCCGGCTGCATTGAGAACGAAGTTGAATTTTTCTTAATCAAGATATGTATCTGGAGCATGAAAGTGGGTAAAAGGACTTGAATCACAATTTTAAGCCATGTTTATAGTTTTGAAAATTATGACACGTGTTGATCTTTTTTTTAGGGGTTTGATTTATAAAGGAGTAAATAGGAAACAAGAAGTTGTTTGGGTTTGGGGTCTCAAGATTTTAATTGACATATATATATATATATATATATATATATATATATATATATATATATATATATATATATATATATATTTGATACAATTTTGTTGAGTGTATTCCTTCATAGTGCATCATTTCAGAGCCTGCTATAGTCTGCCATCATGAGATGAGTTTACACATACATTGAAATCATAATATTTTCTTGTGCAAAAGGGAACGTGTATTTGGGGAGCATATCTCCAAATCAAGTGCTGAAATATTATTTCAAGAGGTTGTGTTATTTATATACTTTTTCTAGCACCAACTTAACCTAGTTTCATTAGGGACAAAATCAAAATGTGAGAAGGCAAAATACATTTTTGTATATTTCTTTGTCTTGCTATTTGAATATGGATAATCTTGAAGAAATTTTGGAAAAAAACCAAAAAATCTTTAATGAACTAGTGAAGATATATGGTCCTTTAAGGAGACATATCTCCATAGACCAAAATTATGGTCAAAGGCGACCATTCTAAAAAAGGGTCCATGTCATTCTGCAGCAAAATCAACCATGGGAGGTGAAGGAAGGATAAAGAAGAGGAGCTAATCTCTTCTCACTTGGCTCTGAATTGCAACAAACAAAATCATTTATAGACCTTCATAAGTTGGAGGAATTAGACATACGTTTGTCCAAGGTAGGACAACCAGAATGGAAGAAGCTTAGTTGGGCTGACAAAACCTCCATGCTTGCATTAATACAACCCAGACTTCGGGAACATCCTAATGAAGAGGCCAGGCTCACAATTGCTTCTTCTCTCAGCAGGGTCATAGCTCTAACATCACCATTACTTCCCTACAATAATGATCTCATGAAATATATACTACAACTGATAATAGAAGCCCTTCAGGGGTTGAACAACATCATGTGTCCTACTTATCAAAAGCAATGCAGAATTTTAAAACTCATGGAAAAGTTTAGCTTTGGCACATTCATGCTAAATATGAAATTTGATGAGTTGATCACTCAGTTGCTCCAAAACTTGTATACCAGTATTACATCAGCTCACTCAGACCATGTAAAAGCATGCATGTAAAAGATTGTGTCTTTTTTCTTAAAAGGAGATGCTGACATATGCAATATACTAAGATCCAAATGGCTAACCATTTGGAGAAAGGAGCCAAGGGTATCACCAGCTACCTATTATCTAGTTGAGAAATTAGTTAGGCAAAACATAAAATGGCTCAGAAAGGTGTTGACTAGGAAGGAGTTGATATGGATTGATGGAGAAATCAAGAACAAAATCTGTAGCAAGAATGAACTAAAGAGGAGAGGACTATGCTTTATCTGCAAAGGACCTTGGGCCCTTAACCATTCCTGTCCAGGTGATAAGAAGAAGCAAAAAAAGACAGAACAAGAGGAAATTACTTCAAATCATGGGGAGTCTTCTGTAGCTGGGTCTATTGATCTTCAAGATGGTGGGAAACATCATGACATTATTTAGGGAGGCTTGCAGGATGATAAGAATTTGGAAGTGCATCAAGAAATTCTACCTAATGGCATTGATGAGGTAGACTCCTATACAACTGAGTCTATAGATCCCCAAGGGAATATCCATAAAGAATATGAAAAATCAAGTATAGATAAAATTCCACCAATGCATCTATGTTCGACAGTTGAAAGGGATGAACCTATTATATCCAGAGATGGAGGAGACCATGGAGATTTGAGTAAGGATCTAGCCGTAGTGAACCAACATGACGAGTATGATCATGAGGAGCAACATGACAAAAATAATGTGCAAAATGAACCATTCCTAGAGAGTTGGTCAAATGCTCAAGTTGAATCTGTGGTCATGGGGCATCTACTGTAGTCAAATACAAAGACATTCAACAGGGCACTAGAATTGCCAGTGAAATACTTTCGGGAAAGGATCATGCATTTCAAGGCAGACCTTATGTTTTTGAAGAAAATATTCTGTATATTCCGAGAAACTGTCTTACAGGAGAACAGAAAATTTGAGGAACTCATAGGGGTATGTGTCAAATCATCAACCAAGTTGTCTAGTATTGAGGAACAACTCCAGTCCCTCACAAGGCCGCATGAGGAGTACAATTGGAAGTTCCATAGCAGTGCTCTACAGGAATACATAGAAAAGGCTTGCAACACCAACAACCGACCTTTATACATTGAGAAGAGCAGGGTAGAGTTCCAAGTAGAGCAGCATGAATCAAGCATCGAACAACATCAACATAGTAGATTTGCAGATATTAATTCTTTCCCAAGAATGGATTGGTGAGAGATTATGAGTTGGTATTCTATTGATGGATTGATTATTTGGAGGATCCCCATAGCCAAGGGAAAATTGCAGCTTGGACCACTTGGTGCAGGCTACGATGGAGAGTTGAAATGGTACCATAACCCATAGGTCCCAGGATTTAGGTGGTATTGGGATCTAGGAGAATCCATTGAGGAAAGGATTGGTTAGAGGATTGTTTGGGATCCAGGTATCAAAGGATCCATTCAGGATCATTCAACATGGACGGTACATCGGATTATATGGGATCCTGGTATCAATGTAAAAATGCTTCTGTTGTGGATAGAAGTGGATTGCTTGAGGACGAGCAATCTTTGGGTAGGAGGATTTGTAATATTCCATTTCTTGATCCAGTCAAAGTGGAAATAATCGATCCATGGTACTTACCATGGCATTTTCCCATGGTATTGGCTCATGGTATTTGTTGTTGGTTTCTGAGAAAAATAATAAAATAGGGTCTCTAGAAAGTCCATCAAGCCTATAAAAGGGGAGAGAAGCTAGGCATTTAGATGCATTTTGGTTTTATATATCTTATTGTGTTTGGGTTGAGAACTTGGCCTGGTCAGTTCTAAAATTGATCCCGGGATGAAAACCCCGTGGTGAATTTATCTGGTGGATCCATCCAGGGTCCACGATTGTGCTTAGTGTTTGTTTTCTGTTTTAAGGAGCACCCAAGCATTCCATTGGCAAGAGCTCAAATTTATTGAATGGTCATGTATTCTATTTTCAGTTAATAATATAAATAAAAGGCTGCATTTCCAGATCCCTTCTATGTTCATTGTTTTTACTAAATGACTTTTTATTGAGAACATTACAAATGTGCTAGATCTGACTAAATTATTAATGTTTGGGATCTTACACCAAGGGTATTTGAGCTGATATCTTGAGGCAGAATATCCTCCAAAGTATAGGACTCCTATCCATCATATTAATATTTTTATGGCTTCTTTAATGATCCTACTACTGTTATGATTCTCTACAAGATACTATAGCAACCATGGGATTACCCCTGAGCCTAACACATTACGAACAACAATTCCACCATTTCTTACCACTAGCCTCACTAGTCATCTAGTTAACATAAAAGCCAACACACATGCTTCCACTCACCATCAGACAATGAAAATTATCCAATACATCTCCTGTCATGACTATTGACATCAATGAAAATGCACTTGTTGCCACTAGGCATTAAATTAATGCCAATTTTCCAACATCTTATCAAATGTTCAACCCATAATAGATTTGTTGAAAATAAACCAATACATCACATGTTCCTTCGAAAGAAAAATATATTTAAGTCAGTAATTATATAGAATTAATGACTTATGTGAACAAAAAAAGTTCCTTTAAGAATTATTTGGGGAAATGGATGTTCCTCCCAACCAATGAGTTACATACGAGTGACTCCCCCGAAGGTTCGGCTCCTTGCCTTACTCTTGGTTATCCACAACCAGGTTGTCCAAAGTGTTTCAACTTAATCGTATTTATTAATTCTCTTCACGACATATTTTTATTAGTATCCTGCTTTTATCGTCTACCTACCTTTTTTCCTAGGATTTTCTTTTTTAAAATATAGGAAAAATATATTATTTTTATCTAACCTAGAATTCCTCTCTAGCTAAGCTTATCTTAATAGTTTTCCTTCATATGCATTACTTTCTCTTATGATATGCTTATGCGTATACTTTTACCCAAATTCTCATTTATCTCCAGCTAAGCTTATCTTTCCACACAACATAAAATTTCTCTCCCATTATGTTATTTCCCTTGTAGCAATATTTCTATCAGGAATTTTTGGGAGTATTTAAGAAAGTCCACCTTTTGGACTTAACCACATAACAAAATATTGGACATAAATGAATCCCACATTACCTATGTGTTTTTTACCATATCATTTCCAAAAGAAATAAAATATTTATTCATCATAAAATTATTTACATAATTTAGTCAACTTAATTCATGGCCCCATGACCAAAAAGTCAAGCAGTATTTATAATTAAATACAAAATAACCATATCTGTAAAATAAATTGCACGAGGGGTATTATATCTTGGGCATGAGCACTTCCCTGTGGGCCTCTATTCCTAGCTCCATGGAAAATGTGCATCCAATATAATTTGGGCCATATTACACTAGAAAAGAATTCACCATTGTGTTGGGATTAGAAAATAAATTTCCAAGCAAAATAGATTGCCCAAAACAACTAGGACTTAGAGGAATAAGTCTAAGAAAGTATGCTAGATGCAAAAAACAAGAGATTCTATGCAACGAGGGTGGGGAAGGCCAATATAAAAAGAATAGAAAAATGAAAGAAATGGCATATAAAAGTCTTCTATAAGGGCTTGGAAAATGCAAGGAGCCACTTAAATTTTGGCCATGACCTAAGCTATCTAAACTCAAAACCAAGAAAAAAATCATTGACAAACAAGAAAAAAAACCAAAGAAAAATATTAATGAGCCAAAGGGATAAGACAATACCCTGAATTTTCCAACCCACTCAACCTAAATTGGCAAAGTTGTGCACTGTAAAGGAAGATGGACATCAGAGGTTCCTACAACCTCTAGCTTCAATGCAAATAGCGAATTCCTAGAATTTGAAATATGTTCCTACCCAAAGCCTAACTCCTGAACATAGTTCAACTTCCAAATCCTATGACAAACCTCTAAAGCTAGAGAGAGAGACATATCTTGCATACATGTGCAAGTTGGTTCTAATCTGTCACAAAGATCCAATGTCCATGCTTGGTTAAAATCCCATTGAATATGCCATGACTTTGAGAATTTTCCAATGTACATGAACCTTCCTTTGTCCCAATTTCATGGGTGAAAGGTCTCGGCATACAAGAAAATCCAAGTAACAAAATCTCTCATCGCACAACAAATGAATGAAAGAAAGTTGGACATTGGAATGGGGATAGTGTATGTGGTTTGCATATGTGTTTCATGAAGAGGATTTTCTATATCACCCCTTTTAAATGATATATGAGTTGGCAGGGTGGCCGATTGCCCCGACATCCAAGTCCCATCAACCAAAAACCTAATTAGAAAATTAATAAATTTAATTTAAAAAAAATACAAATATTTAACAACTAAATAAAATAAAATAAACTATGGTTTTATAAATGTAAATAAAAAACATTAATTAGATATAAACATATATTTCACAATAGAATATTCCTCTCATGATAGTGAACAAATGCCTTAGATAAACATGAAGGTAGCAAAAATAATATCTACTTTTATTAATTAGAAATTGTGTTTTGTTATTTATACATTACATACAGTTTTATTGGATTGAGGAAAATAATAAAAATAAAGATAAATTTTAAATAAAAAATACTTATTATAAAATAGATTTTATATTATTATAATTATATTTATTTATTATTTGTTTTTTTATTTTAAATTTTAAAAAGGAAATGTAGTTTTAATTTTATTATTAATAAGTAATTAAATTGTATTTAAATTTAAAATTAAATTAATATATTCTATTTTTTTTTGGTTAATATTGATTAAAGACTTCCTAAATATTATTTAGGATAATTTTTTTTTTAATATTTAATATTTTTTTTTTTGGGTTAATATTGATGAACTAATTTTATTAGGATAAAGATTTTTTTAATCCTCAAATGGTTTAGGAAAGGTTAATAATATAGAATTTAAAGTAATGACAAATTTAAGTATTTTTAAAAATCCAATATACTTAAATATATAGTTGATACTTGATGTAAAATATATCTTTTCAATTTTAAATCATTAAACGATTCAAAAAATCAATCTCATTTATATTAAACAAATTGTTATAAAACATCTTGATTATTATTATAAAAACAGTAAATTTATGTTTTTATTTCTTACACTAGTACATTTGATGGAAATTCTGACACTTTATTCCGACACTTTTGTAGTAATGTCGGAAATTTCCCCAATTTCTATCAATTTTTCAAATCCCGCCACAAACCGTCGCTATATCGACGTTTAGGGATATCGTCGCTTTTGCGACGTTTATGTTTGTCGTCGGAATTGCGACATTTTAAACATTTCGTCAGTGTTATGATGTTTATGGGATGAAACATCGGAATTGCGACGTTGCCTACACATCCGTCGGTCTTGCGATGCTTGGGAGGAACCGTCGGAAAAGCGACGTTTCTCATATAGACGTCGGTCTTGCGACGTTGTGAAGCCAAACATTGCAAGACAGACGTCTATATGAGAAATGTCGCTTTTCCGACGGTTTCTCCCAAGCATCGCAAGACCGACATTTAAACAACACAACATTTTAATACGAAAACATTTGTTTGGTTGGACAACAAACTTGGACATGAAAGACAATTACATGCGTGGACATGTAAAGTATTACTTTATTAACAATTGTTCAACATTTGAATATGAAAACATTATATTATTTAACATTTTGTTTATATAAATATGATTTATTTGGATATAATGAGTATTACATTACTCGATAATGTTTTTTTTTTTGCTGGAAAACATGCTTATACATAAAAAAATTTACATTACACTTATACATGAAAACTTGCACATTTTGGTATATTATTCCAAAGGCTAGGACATGCTTGGGATCTTTTAAATCCTTGATTACAACTTGGTGAGATGAAAACTCTACTATTCTACCTTTACTTGAAGGAGTGATTTGATATTTTAATTGAAGGTTGCAACAAATACTTGGAACACATAATACATTATTGAAATGTAAGTTATATTCCTTAGTTGTTATAGACCCTACATCACCAACAACAGAAAAAAAAAATTGGTGTTACAATCATTACAAGAAATAAAATTGCATTTATGCTTAACCATATAATAATATGCTCTAGAATAAATAAGCCACTCATTGGAATAAGAAGTAGAGGATGCATTAAAATAGAAACTAAAAGAAAAAGTATATTTCCAAAAGAGCTAATTATAGGTGAATTATTTTGTGGAAACAAAAACATGATAAGCATATTTTCGAGCGGCCCGTTTGTCATTTTATCCCATGTGGCATCGTTCGGTCGGGTGCGCCGTGTGAGGTTGCCCAACCAGGCACATTCGGGTCGGGTCGTTTCATTCGAGGGCGCCAGTATTAGTTTTGCTAAGTTGTGACCACCGCGTGCTTTGTGCACGTTCGAGCGGCCCGTTTTCCATTTACTCCCTTGTGGCATCGTTCGGTTAGGCGTGCCATGCCGTGCCGTGTGAGAGCACCCGACTAGGCGCGTTAAGGTCAGGCCGATTCGTTCGAGGGCGCCCATATTAGTTTTGCTAAGTTGTGACCACCCGAGTGCCTTGTGCACGTTCGAGCAGCCTGTTTGCTATTTCCTCCCTTGTGGCATATTTCGTTCGGGCGCGCCGTGTCACACTGTGTGAGGTCGCCCGACCAGGCATGGTTAAGTTGGGCCATTTCGTTCGAGGGCGCTCGTATCAGTTTTTCTAATTTGTGACTGCCTGGGTGCCTTATGCACGTTTAGGTGGCCCGTTTTCCATTTGCTCCGATGTGGCATCGTTCGGTTGGGCGCGCCATGTTCGCCCGACCAGCCGCATTCTAGTCGTTCCGTCTCGTTCGAGGGCACCCATATCAATTTTTCTATGTTATGACCACCTGGGTGCATTGTGCACGTTCGGGCAGCCCATTTTCCATTTGCTCCCATGTGGCATCATTTGGTCGGGCACACCGTGTCGTGCCTTGTGATCAGGTCGCCCGACCGGGCACATTCGGGTCGGGTCGTTTCGTTTGAGGGTGCCCGTATTAATTTTACTAAGTTATGACCGCCTGGGTGCCTTGTGCACGTCCGGGTGGCCTGTTTGCCATTTTCTCCCTTGTGGCATCATTCGGTCGGGTGCGCCATGTCGCGCCGTGTGAGGTTGCCCGACTGGGCACATTCGGGTTAGGCCATTTCGTTCGAGGGTGCCCATATTAGTTTTGCTAAGTTGTGACCACCCAGGTGCATTGTGCACATTTTGGAAGCCTGTATTCCATTTTCTCCCATGTGGCATTGTTTGGTCGGGCGTGCCATGTCACGTCTTGTGATCAGGTCACCTGACCTGCCGCGTTCGGGTCGGGCGGTTTTGTTTGAGGGTGCTCGTATCATTTTTGCTAACTTGTGATCGTCTGGGTGCCTTATGCACATTCAGGCGGCCCATTTTCCATTTACTCCCTTGTGGCATCGTTCAATCGGGTGTGTTGTGTCGCGCCATGTGACCAGGTTGCCCGACTGAGCGTGTTCAAGTCGGGTCATTTCGTTCGAGGGTGCTCGTATCAGTTTCGCTAATTTGTGACCACTCGGGTGCCTTTTGCACGCTCAGGCAGCCCATTTTCCATTTTCTCCCTTGTGGCATCGTTCGGTCGAGTGCGCCGTGTCGCGCCATGTGAGGTCACCTGACCGGGCACATTCTGGTCAGGTTGAGTCAGGTCGTTTCGTTCGTGGGCACCCTTATCAGTTTTGCTATGTTGTGACTGCCCGGGTGCCTTGTGCACGTTTGGGCGGCCCGTTTTCGATTTTCTCCCTTGTGACATCATTCAATCGGGCGCGTTGTGTCGCACCATGTGATCAGGTCGCCTAACCGGGCACGTTCGAGTCGGGTCGTTTCGTTCAAGGGTGCTCGTATCAGTTTCACTAATCTGTGACCGCCCAGGTGCCTTGTGCATGTTCGGGCGGCCCATTTTCCATTTTCTCCCTTGTGGCATCGTTCGGCCGGGTGCGTCATGTCGTGCCATGTGAGGTCATCCGACCAGGTGCGTTCAGGTCGGGTTGTTTCGTTCGAGGGCACCCATATCATTTTTGTTAAGTTGTGATCGCCCGAGTGCCTTGTGCATGTTTGGGAGGCCTGTTTGCTATTTTCTCCCTTGTGGCATCATTTGGTTAGGTGCGCCATGTCGCGCCATGTGAGGGTGCCTAACCAAGCACGTTTGGGTTGCACTATTTTGTTCGAGGGTTCCCGTATCAGTTTTGCTAAGTTGTGACCGCCCAGGTGCCTTGTACATGTTCGGGCGGCCCGTTTGCTATTTTTTCCCTTGTGGCATCATTCACTCGGGTGTTCCGTGTCGTGCTGTGTGAGGTTGGCCAACCGGGCACGTTCAGGTTGGGTCTGGTCGTTTCGTTCAAGGGTGCCCGTATCAGTTTTGCTAAGTTGTGACCGCTTGGGTGCCTTGTGCACACTCGGGCAACCCGTTTTCCTTTTCTCCCTTATGGAATCGTTCGTTCGGGCCACCGTGTCGCACCGTGTGAGGTCGCCTGACCGGGTGCATTCGAGTCGGGTTGGGTCATTTCGTTCGAGGGTGCCCATATCAGTTTTGCTAAGTTGTGACTACCCAGGTGCCTTGTGCACGTTCAGGCATCCTGTTTGTCATTTTCTCCCTTGTGGCATCGTTTGGTCAGGCGCGCCGTGTCGTGCCATGTGAGGTCGCCTGATTGGGCGCGTTCGAGTTGGGTCGAGTCGTTTCGTTCGACGGCACTTATATCAATTTCTCTAAGTTGTGACCGCCTGGGTGCCTTGTGCACATTCGAGTGGCCCATTTTCCATTTTCTCCTTTTTGGCATCGTTCGTTCGAGCACGCCGTTTAGCGCTGTCATGTGAGGTCGCCCGATTGGGCGCAGTCAGGTCGGGCCGTTTCGTTCGAGGGCACCCGTATCAGTTTTGCTAAGTTGTGACCACCCGGGTGGCTTGTGCACGTTCGGGTGGCCCGTTTGCTGTTTTCTCCCTTGTGGCATAATTCGGTTGGGCGCGCCGTGTCACGTCATGTGAGGTCGCTCGATTGGGCACGTTCGGGTCGGGTCGGGAAATTTCTTTCGAGGGCGCCCGTATCAGTTTTGCTAAGTTGTGACCACCTGGGTGCCTTGTGCATGTTCAGGTGGCCCGTTTGCCATTCTTCAGACTTAAATTGTGTGACAACACTCTGGCTAAGTTTGAAACTGGAGTTTGAACATACATTTGGTTTGATTGCAATAGACATTTTCATCAATAAATGTAAAGAAATGGCTAACAAATACTATAAATTAATAAATAAATAAGACATGGCAACGAGCAACAATACTTACAAAATTGTTACATTGAGATGCAAAGAATAAGCAACTAATTTAACCCCTAACCCATTTAACCCCTAAACCATAAACCTTTAAATGTCCCTGATCCCCTAACTCCTAAACCCTTGACCCCTAACCCATTTAACTCGCTAAACCCCTAGTAAACCCCTAACCCATTTAACCCCCTAAACCCTAAACCTATAAACCCTTAACCCCTAACCCCTTAAACCCTAAACCATCAAACCATTAACCCTAACCCCTTAAACCCTAATTCCCGACCCCTAACCCATCTAACCCCCTAAAACCTAACCCCATTAGCCCCTAACTTCTAACCCCTAAAATCCTTAACTGCTAAATCCCCTAACCCCCTAAAACCCTAACCCATTGAACCCCCTAAACCCTAAACCTATAACCCCTTAACCCCTATTAACCCATTAAACCCTAATTCCCAACCCATAACCCATTTAACCCCCTAATTTATAAACCTCTAAACCCCTAACCCATTTAACTTCTAAACCCTAAACCTCTAACCCCTTAACCCCTAACCCATTTAACCTCTTAAACCCTAAACCACTAAACCCTTAACCCCTAACCCCAAACATCTAACCCCTAAACCCCTTAACCCCTTGATCTGCTAGGGGCCGGTTACCTTGATATTAATGGTGGTGTATTCATACTCCTTCTGAATAACCAATAAAGGGTTAAGGAAATTGACCAACATGTTGTCAAGTTTTATCTTATCCTTCTCTGGGGTAAGCTGCTTTTTGGCCAACTCCACTACTTTTGATCTCAATTTTTCCAATTGCTTTCTTCTCTCATATGATACCCGAGTCTTTGCCTTTCTCTTCCCTTCTAATTCCGTAATAGTGTCATAGTGATGCCAGCCAACTTCTTTTGAAAGGCATCCTAGTAGACAATACTTGTGACTTGGCTGAAGCCTCAACACTTTCAGAGCATCTGGAATGACATCTCTCTTCCCCAATCTCCCTCTCCCTCTCTCTCTCTCTCTCTCTACCCTCCAATCCTCTCACAGCTATATCCCTCCGTCTGTCCTTCTTTCTGCCCCCCTTCCATCTTTGCGTCACTATCTCCCTCTCTTACCCTTCTCTACCTCTCTCACTCCTCTCCCTCTCTCTCTTAGAGCTGATCCATTCCTTCTCCCCCCTCTCCTTTAGTTTATCTCCATCTCTCCCTTGTGACTCCCCTTGTCTCGCCACCTCTATCAATCTATGTCTTTATAATTATTCCTTCTCATATATATAGAGAGTTAATATATATCATGACATATTGGGACCTATGATTAGGTTAATTCTGCCTTGTTGGCAAGGTTTAAATGGTTAATATTCAATAGACAAAATGTAGATCAAATACTTCATCAAAAAGAGGGAACCATGCCATATATTCTTCCTGGCTATGCCTATCAGTCGCTTGGCCTCTTCTTTCTCTCACATGAATGTAGTCTTGCTTGACTGGTACAGAAGAAGGTTTCACATTATCAACTATTTTTTTGGGAGAAATTTTAGTTTTTTCAACACTGCTACATTCTAATTCAAGCTTATCCTTTAAACCATCTTAGTCTTTTGTACTCTCTTCAACTTTGTAGTGCTTTCCATTCCTCTCAGTCACATATGTTTCCTTGGTGTGTTAAGGGACAATGTCGACAACATTAGGATGTTTTTGCAATAAACACGGGTGTTTCCAGGACACATTCAGGTGGAGCAAGAGTATAAGAGCCAAATTTGTCATGATTGTGGGACACTCAAACTTAAGATTTTCTGGAGTAGTCATGAGGTGCAGTCTGGTTACTAAGACTTCATCAAATGGCCATTCTCTGGACTTAAATTGGGTGACAACACTGTGGTTGAGTTTGAAACTAGAGATTGAACATACATTTGGTTTGATTGCAATAGACATTTTCATCAACAAATGTAAAGCAATGGCTAACAAATACTATAAATTAATAAATAAAGAAGACATGGCAACAAGCAACAATACTTACAAAATTTTTACATTGAGATGCAAAGAATAAGCAACTAATTTAACACCTAACCCATTTAACCCCTAAACCATAAACCTTTAAACGTCCCTTAACCCCTAACTCCTAAACCCTTAACCCCTAAACCATTTAACCTCCTAAACCCTAAACCTATAAACCCTTAACCCCTAACCCCTTAAACCCTAAACCATTAACCTCTTAACCCTAACCCCTTAAAACCTAATTCCTGACTCCTAACCCATCTAACCCGCGAAAACCTAACCCCATTAGCCCCTAACTTCTAACCCCTAAAATACTTAACTTTTAAATCCCCTAACCCATTTAACCCCCTAAACCCTAAACCTATAACCCCTTAACCCCTAAACCATTAAACCCTAATTCCCAACCCCTAACCCATTTAACCCCCTAAACCATAAACCTCTAAACCCCTAACCCATTTAACCCCTAAACCCTTAACCACTAACCCTTAAACCCTTAACCCCTAACCCATTTAACCCCCTAAACCCCTAAGCCCCTAACCCATTTAACCCCTAAACCCTCAACCTGTAAACCCTTAACCCCTAACCCCTTAAACCCTATTTCCCAACCAGCCTAACCCATTTAACCCCCTATATACATAATACATAAATTATAAAGAAAAATTATATATAAAAAAAGAGATTAAAACTCCAAATATTTAAAATACAACATAATTTAATAGTGTACAGTTTAAAACTCCTTTTAATAAAGCATGATGATTTAGTAGGGTAGAAGGATTACTATGAAAAAATTAGTCCATTATTTACTCATATAACTTTAATTTCTTCTCAAAAAGATGTGTTTTATTTTTTTGATTGTAAATATTTTTAAACAATCAAAATAAACAAACATTTAATTATTTAGAAATTATTTTAATTATTTAAAATGATTATAATTATTAGAAAATATTTATTTTTAAATTAATTTGAGTGGCATTAAAAAAAACACACGTGTTTCATTTCAAAATGTCAAAAATTTTGAAATATCAAAAGTTTTAATTTCCCTCATTCATTTCCCTCCAGTTGCATGGTTTGTCGAGGGAAGGAGGGAGGATCCGATCCAAATCTGAGTTGGGTCGATAGCAAAAATGCCAGAGATCTTTCACATTTAGGGGGGCCAATGTTGTAACTAGATCAGCTCCAAGTTTTGGGAAGTGGTCTGTGAAGAACATGTGATGGATCCTACTAAGAGATATCAGGGCACTTCAGATCTACAACTTGAAAGGGTTATGGACAGTTCTTCATACCTGATAACTTCATTTTTGGCCAATTTGGGGCTAGAAACAACTAGGCCAAGGGGCATTACATAGAAGGATATGAGCTCATTGATTGTGTGCTTGATGTCGTTAGGAAGGAGACTGAGAACTATGATTTCTTGCAAGGTATGTGTCTTTTTCAGATTTGAATCCTCGACCTTGTGTTTTTGAAATGTAGGATTTCATTTGCTAAAATCATGTGGGTTTTTGTTGTGTACAGGGTTTTTCTTGTGTGGGTTTTTGTTGTCTATAGGGTTTCATAAAAAGTCCCAATCTGAAGCCGCAGAGTGTTTTCATCCGTGTCTCTGTAAGTCCCAATCTCAAGCCGTAGAGGTACGATCTCATTCATGCTTTATGTTTTTTTTTTAATGCATGAAGTAAACTGTTGAACTGCTTCACATAATCCGTTGGAAGTAAACTCTGACCCAGATACAATCATGTCCTCTGATCCAGAGATAATAATCTCCTATGATCCAGAAACGACTCCATCTGGGGAAGATCAATCCCTAGAAATGCCAATAGTGCCACAGTTTGTATCACTGACCAAGGAACAACAAACTTTATTAAGCAAGGAGGCATTCACTCGTATAATTGAAACCTACAGGCAAGCTGATGGTGCAGGGGTCAGGGATTTGCGATGTTCATTGCTTGCATGATTGATTGGTCAGGTATATGCTCATAAATTTTTTTATCAATAGTATGTATGAACTACTTTAGAGATAATGGAATCTGACTTTTCCTCGTCATCAATGTTTGGCTTTAATGATTGCATTCTGAACTTTGAAAAACCTCTTTACAAAGGCATTTTTTTATCAAATCAAGACATCATTTCCCCATTGCTGTTTTATATTAAATTTCTTTTGTGATTGAGAAAATTTTCAAGGTTGAATGTTATAATTTATTATTCATAAGTGTCAAAAAGTTGTTATTTTATGTGGAGACAAGATAAAGCTTGGATAGGATACACAAAACACTCACAACATATGAATATAGAAATTTTGACAAAAAATATTTCTAGAAATAGTGTTCAAACATATTTCCATTCAAAGATGGAATCCTTGGAAATGTTTCATGTGCAACAGCCGTCACATATTAATTGAGTTGATTTGTGTGCATGATTTTTCATTTTTTCTTTTTCACATTGGATTCTTGTGACTTGAAGTATTTATGCTCTGTATACAACCATGATGAATTTTTCTAATGTGTTTTGAGCTAGGTATAGAGAGTCATGTTCTACTGCAAAAAAAGTTTGATTGTTTAATATGTTACAATAATCTGATCAAATATTAGCCCATCAGATTCAATTTTTCTAGTGTGTAGTTCAAGATATAGGAAACACGGGTGTTTAGTTGCCTGGCTGTGGTAATTTTTTGGGCTCCTTTTCAAATTTAGGACAATAAAATGTGACAAATTTTTTTGTTGAAGCATAGTGAGGAAAAAACTAATACGGTAATACCTCCTCTGCAAATGAAAAGTGATTCTTCAACAAATTAGTGTCTACACTAAATCCTTGTACAAAAGATTCTTACTGAAGTGCCTGCTTGCACCATTATTGATTCTAACACCTCGCTCAAAATAATTTCACCTTATTATATGACATCTGCAACTAACCACCTTTCATCATCAATCCCAGATTGTATGGTTGTTGTTACATTGATTGCATTATCATGAGAGCAATTTTCAAATTCCATTGTAATAAGGCTTAGAAGCTAGAAAAATTGAAAGAGAAATTCCTTAAAAATACTCTGACCATCTTACCTATTCATATTGCAGACCTTTTGCTTTAGATAGTCTCTTCCGGCCTTACCCCCAATGAAGTTTCTTAAATCAATCATCTTTATAAATATGATGATCAAAATGAATCAATAAATTGCGAGACTATCATGCTGGGATACACCATGTGCAAGCTCTTTTCCAGAAGAGAAGACAAATTCATCTCCATATGGGTAGAGAGGAAGAAATTGTAAGTTTAAGGTTTAGTCATTGCAAATGGACAACACACTTTTGACTATTTTTGAATCCTCCAAAATGCTATTGAGAAAGCAAAAGTAAGTATATTTTTTATCCATGGACACCTGTTAAGCCTTTCAGAAAGTTGGAAGAAACCTACTATTTGAGAGGCTGAAGATATACCTCTCCTATGGTTGGTGATCTCTATAATTATGACCCTATATGAGATTCAAATGATCATCTCTGGGGTCTATTATATAAATTAACATAGTAGTCAAGCAAGGTTGTCAACTCCCTCACATTATTTGGACTTCACATTTATGGATGAGAGTTTCTCATTTCAAAATCCATGGGTGGTAAAGGAGGAGGCCCTCTATGGGATCTCCATTTCACTATTTTTTGACAACACTGTCCTTATATTTCACGAATCCAAAAAAAAAAAGTACATTTTGAGCTCATTCTGGGATGAATATGGTCTTCAAGTCCACTTTGCAAACACAAAAGCATGTAAGTAATCTAACCTTCTTTTCAAGGATAGTAGGTAGAAATGGTGACATCGTAGTCTTTCCTTTGAATGATATTATTTGGTTCATCTTTTAACTTGTTTTCGATATTTGTATCAATGTTGAACAGAGGATTGCAACATTAACAACCTTGGAGAGATGATGTTTCCAACTTCAGTTTTAGGATATTCAGGCTAAGTTCTAGTTTCTTCACACCATGGTGATTCATTCTCTCCTTGTTTGCAAGGTTTGGAGTTTGGAGCCCATACCTACAAAAACAAGTCCCGACTCAATTGAGAGAGGTTACTCATTGCTACTCTATCATTTATGGGAAACATTGTTGTAATATGGCCCACTTAAATTGCAAGGCCATTGCCTTTTCCTCGTGAAATCATCCTTCATATCCTGAAGGTTGAAATACAATATTGCAACATACACTGCTTCATTTTTCTTTTGTTACTTTTGTAGGAGAAAATCATAAAATAAAATGGCTGTGCTAATCTCATACTCCATACCTGAAGGTTGAAATAGAATGTTTTAACATACACTACTTACATTTCTGTAAGTTGCTTTTCTTTTTCTATTAGTGTCAGAGAAAGTTAAGTTGTGTATTTGTAGTTGTTTATGTTAACATATAAACGACAGGAATAGGCTTGACATTCTTTGCGAGAGCACATAAATTTCAATAAATGTTAAAATACTAAAGTATTTGGGAAAATTGAAAGTTTCCATTTACGATTTTAGGGTCTCACGTCAGAGCGTTTGATGGAGGTGCCTCAAAATGTCGCAAGCTTTCAGCTAAGAATGTCCTCCAAAATTTTAGGTGATTCAAGTTCATTGTTTTCCTGCCTATTTATCTTATGCTGCTTCTTGTAAGAAAGAAAAAAGTATCTAGATAGTTTTAGAATAATGTTTTGGCCAATATATCAATAGATTTATTTGAAGTGTTAATTAAAACTTTCGCAATTCTTCTAGCCCACTAAGGCCTGGAATTGAAATCCACAAAACATTCCTATACAGAGGAGACTCTCTTTTATCCAATGCAATTGATCCAGTAGCTTTGATGTGCTCACTTCGACATTTTAGAAGCTTAGTCTGCCCTTGATGACCAGATAATATATTTTGATTCTCTTCTTGACTCCCTGTGATGAAAGAGTAGTAGGACTGAGGATTGTCGAAGCACATGCATCTTGTTTACCATCTAGCAACGAGTTACTCATCCATGAGAGAACTATGAGCCAGTCACATGATATTCCCCTTTCAGCTGTATAGAGCCTACAAAACATACTATTAGTGCATGCTGTAACCTTTTTGCAATACACATTGAAGTGGCTATTTGAATTGGGCACTTGGAGCTTACCAGGCCAATCAGAAGTTCAAAAACTACAAACATATTTAGGGTGTCTTCAATCTGAATTACAGTGAGGGAAATTCGGCTTTCTCTGTTTAGGACTCACGATTTCAAGATTGGTGCTTTATCACTCATGTCTACACATAATTCACTATCTGTGTAATTTCCTCCCTCTAATCTCGAATTGCAACGAAAGAAATTTGCAGAATGAGAGGGAAAATAAAACAGAGGACAGATACGCATACAATGACACAATGATTTACATGGAGAAAAGTAGTCAACCCCTTGATCTCAAATAGTTTGGTATCAATAGACAGTGTAGATGTTGTTTGGTTTAAAACACCTGTTAGGCTGAATGCCATTGTGGCCTAGTCGTGATAGGGCCCAAGTTAGCTAGACTCATCACTCTAGGGAATAAATCTATTTGGGAAACAGGGGTTTATCATTTAAGTTATAAAATCAAGGGTTTTCTCATGATTAGAAAAACATTTAATTTATCCAAGTTTTACCATCAGTTGAAATACACCGGTCCAATTTTAAAATGTTTGGGATTGCAAGCAAAAGACGTGAGAATTTTTTGTACCCAAAAAAATCTTTGTCAACTTCAATATCATTGATTATACGTATTTCTTGCATAGTTTTTGGTTTCAGAAGAGTGACTATCCAATTTTTACCATCAGTTGAGTGACATGTAATTTTTTTTAAAATATTTTTTCCGTTTCATTGGAATAGAAACACTACAACGCATCGGAAGAGTGACGTTCCACATCGTCAAAAGAGCAACGCTTCACAATGTTGGAAGAGCGACGCTTCATAGTGTTGGAAGAGCATCACCGAAAGCGTTGGAAGAGCAATGATTACATTTCTAAATATTTTCAAAAAGGGTCAGAATAGCGACGTTTTAAACGTCGAAATTAAACGTTGGAAGCAATAACGTTGGAAGAGTGACACCTAAAGCATCGGAAGAGTGACGATTACCTTTTTAAATATTTTCAATCGTTCATCGGAATAGCGACGTTTTAAAAGTCAGAATTAAACGTTCGAAGCAATAACGTCGGAATTGCGACGTTTTTTTAGAAACCTGACAGGCATCGGAACACCAACGGTTTGTGATCGTCAGAAGACCGACAGTTATGGGTCATCGAAAGACTGATGCTTATAAAACATTGGAATAGTGACACTTTGAAAAACGTTGGAAAAAGCGTCGGTATTGCAACACTTTGGCAAAGCGTTGGAATTGCGACGTAATGGCTAACCACGTTTTGTTCGGCCTCAAACTATCGCTCTTGCGACGACTATGTGTTGGAATAGCGACGAAGTGGCCGTCGAAAATTGGGCCAAATTTTCTAGTGTTAAAGAAAAAAATCTCAACGCTTCTTTTTCTTTTTTCTCTTTAACTTTCAATCATATCTCTGAAAAAATATACTCACATTTTTTGTAATTTTATCAATAAACTTCTATTAATAATGAAACAGTTTACAATTGTTCCAAAATTTACAAATCCACAATTTGCATCATGCTTTATAGAACATCACTATGAATAGACTTCACTAAAACTATAAAAAGTAACAGAATATAGAAACAAAGCACTGGCTTTTGAAGCTAGCCAGTCACCCAAAAGAAACAATTTTGTACTTGACCAGTCACCCAAAAACTTAGACCAAGGGATGCTAACAAACTAGATAGGAACAATGGGTTATTAAGCATACAAATATATGTAACAAAGGAGATATAGCTCTCCAAAACCAAGACAAACTTTTTTCCTTCAAAATAAGCGAGCTTGTCGGAATCTTGTTTGGACTTAGTCCAAAGTTATAACTGGCGATGAGGTTGCTGAGTTGGTTTTACTGGAGATGAGGTTGTTGAGTTGGTTTTCCTGGTGCAAGTTTGATTTATTGTCTGAATTTGAAACTACATAGTGT
The DNA here is from genome assembly GCA_034641835.2 of Pinus albicaulis. Lineage (NCBI taxonomy): Eukaryota > Viridiplantae > Streptophyta > Pinopsida > Pinales > Pinaceae > Pinus > Pinus albicaulis. The sequence continues at coordinate 8,992,655 of MU968493.1, forward strand.
TGAATGCTTGCTTAAAACAGCTATGTCTTTCAAGTTATACTTGATGTCCTTAGAACTGCCTTTGATGACTTTTTGACCTGCAAAATGTTTATAATTGTATCTCTTAGGACCATAGTGAGCAGAGTTTCCATTAGACTGTGATAAATAATGGAATGGAATGTGGAAATAGATCCGTCGCCCACAAAATAGATCTTGAAGTGCGTAGGAAAGGCACGCACATATGTACTATAACAAAAGATTAATCATAGAACAGAAGGCAGAAAGTCACGATAGAGATTGTTTGTAATATAAGAGATTATTAATAGGAGAATGTCACGAATCGTAAAAGGAAATTAATTTCTAAAGTCAGAACTGTTATCTAAGCGTCCCAATAATTCTCTTGATAGAGATTGATTATAAAATAAAAGATTAATTAGAGGAGACTGTCACGCATCCTAGAAAGAATCGAGTCATTTTTTAAATCAGAAGTGTTATCGAAGCATCCCAATAAAATGTACGAGAGGGACTTTGAACATTTAAGCATCCCAATGTTCAAGCATCCACTTCCATGGTTAAAGTATTCAACCTTGAAGAATTCAAACATCCCAATGTTCAAGCCTTTGTTGCCAATTGTTAACGTATTCAACCTTTAACGCTTCACGTGGACCATTGACATTGTGCGTACTGCCTATGTACTTTCTGTACTACTCCAAAAGAAGTACATTCTACTCTTTGTTACGATCCAGAGGTGGATGTCTGTAGTTCTGGCCATCCCACAACCTTATAATCATTTTGGGCGACAATCAATTGAAGCTGGTATTCATCTTAGGTAATCTCAGTATAGTATTGTTATGGAGAGAATGGCCGAAAGCGATTGCTGCAAGCCCAGAACAGCCAAGGCAACCATATTATTCAGTGCAGCATTGACGATAATCAAAATTCCGCACAAAATAGCTATCTATCTATGTGAAATGCTATTTATATCGTTAATTCTGCACTCTATAATTTGTCTGCCAATGGCTCCATCTAATATGTATTGATCACATTAGAGATTTGCTTCTGTGTCCAAAACTTCCGTAATGTTTTTAATGTTTATGTCGTATTTTGGCCATCGAATTTTCTTGGGTGTTATGAAGAGATGTTCCTTAACAAGGGGACTGCTGGATCTACGCTATTTTGTGTTTTCCTTTTGCTTAATCTGAGAGGTTTTCTGAAATTGTATCAGTAAAACTGTTCTGTGGTTATGTATTGTTTTCGTGCTGGTCTTTTGAAATTGTATTGGTGAGTCGTTTCGTGGTTAGTTGGCAATGAAATTGAAAAGATCAGAATGGAAGAGTGGGTATACATATGACTGACATCGTTTAGGTGAATCACGACCTAATTATCTAGGAAGTCCATATTAACATTCAATTTCCTTGCCAAATTAATTTCTATTGTCCTTTCCATTTAGGGATATTTTATTTTTTCAATTTGCCGCCACCGTTCTAGAGTATCTATGGATCCAGGTGAAGTATACCCATAAATATTGTTACTTTGTCTCTATGGAATCTATAATTTTCACTCTGAGATTTTAGTTATCGGTTTGGAAAATTTACCACTCATGTTTTGGTATAATGGCAAATCTCATCGTGATATCAGAGCGAGCCTGGACTCAGGTTATATTCCCCTAGCTAACCTGCGGGGTGTTGAGATATTGGTATTTCAAAAAGGTATTAGAGGAATCACCCAAACTCTAAAATCCATAATTCCCATCCTACAAATCCTAATTACCCAAAAATTTACCAAACCCTACAAGTTTTGATGTAACTGCTAATCTCTTCAAATACAACCAAGAATACAAACCAAAACGGAGGATAGTTTGATGGTGGGCAGAATACAAGCCTGACGTCCCATAACGGCGTTCGTCACCTCAAGTCACAAGGATGCAATGCAGAATGTCCTGCCTATGCGTATTAGGGGAAAAGTCCGAAGCATTTTCGATGTAGGCACGGGACCTCGTTACGTCGCACTTTGGAAATTCATGTCGATTTCATTTAGGAAATCTAAAATGTAACATCTAACTTTTTAGAATATTTTAGAATCTCTAATCAACATATAACCAGCTGAAGGTTTGTACACCGACTAATTGAAGTAAAAGTATATTCAGATGACTCGGAGGATTTACCTTCATCTTCAATCTGCAGCCGTGAGTGGAGTTTTTAGCACCTAAGAATCTAACACGAAGCTTTTCTCCTCAGGACTTTCTTCTTCCTTGTCCATTTTCCAGTATGCTCTCTTGCATCCGGTGGGATTAAACAATGTGAAGGTGTCGCAAATCTCTACGCAGTAGCTAGGGTAGCAACAGACCGTCGATCTCTGGGAGATTGACCATTTTTCTTCCTAGCCATCAGCAATACCATGGAACGTTTGGACATCAAGATTTGATGGAACGTTTGTTACATCCTTCAATGTGGTATCACGTCATTGTGTCTGGATCTATAGGCGCACTCTGGATCCTAGAGCGTTTGAAGAAATTTTTAGTCAACAAACATAATTTGAAGTCATAGTTATTAAACGATTTATTTGAAAAAATTGGGAAATTTTCGATACTGTTTAATTAATTTATAAATTTTGTGAAAAATATAAATAAGAAAAAAAATTAAAATCCACTTTCAAGTCATAGTTAAATGATTTATTTGAAAAATTTGGGAAATTTTCCATAGTGTTGATTTAATTCATAATTTTTGTGATAAATATAAATAAGAAAAAAAACCCCTTTTGTGTGTAGACAAACAAGGTATGTTTATGCTTTTTTTTATAGTTTATCTGTGAGGATTCAACTTTTCCTTAGTTTTATGCATGAAATATTACGCAGAGATATATTTGTCTTTCAAACTTTTTTCATACATGGATGTGATTATAAATAAGCTATTTAAATATAAAATAAATAAAATAATATGCAAAAACCTATGATAGAAATAATGAAATAATGAAAAAGAAGTGAGTTTATATTTTCAATATAGTTATATATATATATGTGTGTGTTTTTATAAATTATAGTTATATGAAGAATATATATATATATATATATATATATATATATATATATAATTATTTTTAGATATGTTTTTGTGAATTAAGTTCATTCATGAATAACTTAATAAAACATAAGTAAAATTTAATACACATTAAAAATTAATATTATATTTTATATTTCTGAATATAATAAAAAAGTGATATGAATTTATGATTGTATAAAAAGTTATGGATTAATATTCTCTCTTAATCATAGATTTAATACACATTAAAAGTTAATAATATATTTTATATGTTTTAATATAATAAACGAGTGATATGAATTTATGATAATATAAAAAGTTAGAGATTAATATTCTCTATTAATCATAAATTTGAATAACTCTAATAATAAAGCAATTAGAAATAGAACTAATATATAAATTGATATTAAATTGATATGAATTTACATAAATATCTATCACTAAAAATCCATTCAATCTCATATCCATAAAGATCTATCTAAGAAACCCTATTCAATATGGATGGTAAAAAATCATATAATCTAGAAAATTTGATTGTTGAAACATGTAATCTAGAATACATGTAATTTTTTAGTTATGCTAAATCCAATATATAATAATAAAAATTAAGAATTAATCACTTTCAATTTTGATACATCTTTCAAAATTCTTTACAACCTAATCACATGGCAAGAAACATCCTTCAAAATGCTTCACAACCTAATCACATGGAAAGAAACAACGAAGATGGATCTAGTTGTCTTTTGCTATAACTTTTAAATAGTGTTACTAAACATCTTGGTCTCTTGTATTTGTTTATCATCTTAGTGTAAGATATTGAGTCATAGTTCTACCAAATAACTATTCAGTTTTATGCTAGATGTCTATTAGACTTGTTGAAATATTTAATCCATTATGATGTCTATATAAAACTCAAACAATCAATACTTTTATTTAAGAGTATAGTAATAGTGGAAACCTCAAAGTACCCAAATTACTATTTTATCACAAGTGATGAAATCATTCCAACATTGTTGTGATTTTTTTGTCCAAAACTGAGTTTTGACGGTCATTAACTATATTATCAAATGTAAATTTAAATGTGAGACCTTATGGATATAGTGATGCCTCAAAATTTTTATTTTTATTTTAATTATTGTGAATTATTTTTTGAGGTGCAATGGGTAGCACACATTGTAATAGATACAACAAAACAGATGGTTTAAAATATGATGAGGGAAATTAATGAGTATGGATTGTGATTTTGTAGAGGGGATTCTGCCTGACTAATGATAAATCGTGAAAGACAAATTGCAAGCTCAATAACTTTTATTCCCTAAAAACGAAATTTGGATGGGGGACAAACATAATATTTTAATGGACACCAAGCACAAAAGGGATATGGTCTAAGGTTTAATGGTGGAACAAGTCCTAGGCATTAAATAACTGATAGTGGGAGGCTATTTGCATGTTACGAGGCTCTGAGGGGTCAAGCTTAGTGTAGAATTACCTGAGGAAAAGACGAAGGAGTCTAAAGCTATGTGAACACCAGTAGAGGTTTTAGGATGAGGCTACAATTGTGATTTCCACCATCTACTACTCGAAAATAAAATTTGTAGAACCTGTAATAGACATGCAAGAGGGAATTGTTTCTATAAAATCACAACACAAGTTTGGGGGTATCACGGTAAAGAAGTTTGACTAATTGATCGACTATGGAGAGGTTGAACATCCCTCATTTATCTATATCACCCATGTGGTTGAAAATTCATGTATTCCTTAAAGAATGTGCTCTAGTAGCAGGTGTAAATTCGTTGTTATCAAAGTTTGTATAAGATATACAGATCTTGTATTAATTGATGAAGTAATGTTACTTTTTTATTACATGTATTTCATATCAAATAAGTGGAATATATTATTAAAAAAATTACTTTTCATTGGATGAAAACTAATTAACTTGTTGGTTGATCACCAGAATTATTATTATTATAGGTAGGGATCAATACTCTCTTGAAATATCATATCGATATTAGCTCTTACTATTTCCTGGTTCAACAGTATCTAAAGTGTCAAAAGTCTTTTAATAGAACGCCAAGTTACTGAACTCTTAATCATTAAAGTAATTCTATGAATTTGGTAGAAGGGAAAGGTTAGAGTGGATTACACATTATTGCGGGGAGTATTTATTTCCTATGACATAAGAATGCCCAAATAGGTCAAAATGAGGGGGTCGATGATAGGGTATCAACCCTCTTGATATTCCCTTGCCCTCTCACCAAGAGGAATATTCCCAGGTCAGATCCTATTTCCAAGGGAGAGGATTAGTGGGTGACCTTATAATTTTCTCATTAACACAAAAAAAAAAAAAAAACTCATAAACTTATGGTTATCTTAATAGAATCCTTCAACTTCGAAGGAACCACATGGGTTCAAGAATGTCAAAAGCACTTTGTAAGATTCCTATAAAAAAAAAAACTAAAAGGTGTATCACTACCTACCATGAATTAAAGAAAACCCTACGACTGGAGAAGAGACCAGAAAACCCAACATAAGATGAGGTAGTAGATTAATTGATAAGTGTTGAAAGGGAGTGAATGTCGAAAGCCATAACACATAAAAAAAACTCATAAGGATCACCCAAATAATAGATGTAAGAGACTAATCATAACCAAAAAGAAAATAAAATATTAACTATAGGAATTTGATATAAATAACCTCTGAATATTCCTAGTAATGGACAAGTCACAAACACCCCCTTCCCGTAAAGTCAGAAAAAATCTCCCAAAAGAGTGAACTTCTCTTGTGTATATCATGCTGAATAGACATAAGGAAAGGTGAAAAGGGAAAGGCAAAGTGTAATTCAGAAAAAATCTCCCAAAAGAGTGAACTTCTCTTGTGTATATCATGCTGAATAGACATAAGGAAAGGTGAAAAGGGAAAGGCAAAGTGTAATTGAACTTTAAAAAAAATAAAAAATACTTACAATGCATGCCAAAACCCCAGTGTCTGAGTTTGAAACGAGATGTTAGACAATTGAACAACTATATCATGTCCCACAAAATGCCCTTGATTACTTCTTGACCTGCAAAAAAATTGTAATTGTCAATTACCTCCTTATCTCTTATGAACATAGTAAACACAGAGTTTGGGGAGATAGATCCTTCGCCCACAAAATAGATCTTGAAGTGCGTAGGAAAGGCACGCACATATGTACTATAACGAAAGATTAATCATAGTACAGAAGGCAGAAAGTCACGATAGAGATTGTTTGTAATATAAGAGATTATTAATAGGAGAATGTCACGAATCGTAAAAGGAAATTAATTTCTAAAGCCAGAACTGTTATCTAAGCGTCCCAATAATTCTCTTGATAGAGATTGATTATAAAATAAAAGATTAATTAGAGGAGACTGTCACGCATCCTTAAAAGAATCGAGTCATTTTTTAAATCAGAAGTGTTATCGAAGCATCCCAATAAAATGTACGAGAGGGACTTTGAATATTTAAGCATCCCAATGAATGTTCAAGCATCCGCTTCCATGGTTAAAGTATTCAACCTTGAAGAATTCAAACATCCCAATGTTCAAGCCTTTGTTGCCAATTGTTAACGTATTCAACCTTTAACGCTTCACGTGGACCATTGACATTGTGCGTACTGCCTACGTACTTTCTGTACTACTCCAAAAGAAGTACATTCTACTCCTTGTTACGATCCAGAGGTGGATGCCTGTACTTCTGGCCATCCCACAACCTTATAATCATTTTGGGCAACAATCAATTGAAGCTGGGTATTCATCTAAGGTAATCTCAGTATAGTATTGTTATGGAGAGAATGGCCGAAAGCGATTGCTGCAAGCCCATAACAGCCGAGGCAACCATATTATTGAGTGCAGCATTGACGATAATCAAAATTCCGCACAAAATAGCTATCTATCTATGTGAAATGCTATTTATATCGTTAACTCTGCACTCTATAATTTGTCTGCCAATGGCTCCATCTAATATGTATTGATCACATTACAGATTTGCTTCTGTGTCCGAAACTTCCGTAATGTTTTTAATGTTTATGTCGTATTTTGGCCATCGAATTTTCTTGGGTGCTATGAAGAGATGTTCCTTAACAAGGGGACTGCTGGATCTACGCTATTTTGTGTTTTCCTTTTGCTTAATCTGAGAGGTTTTCTGAAATTGTATCAGTAAAACTGTTCTGTGGTTATGTATTGTTTTCGTGCTGGTCTTCTGAAATTGTATTGGTGAGTCGGTTCGTGGTTACTTGGCAATGAAATTGAAAAGATCAGAATGGAAGAGTGGGTATACATGTGACTGACATCGTTTAGGTGAATCACGACCTAATTATCTAGGAAGTCAATATTAACATTCAATTTCCTTGCGAAATTCATTTCTATTGTCCTTTCCATTTAGGGATATTTTATTTTTTCAATTTTCCGCCACCATTCTAGAGTATCTATGGATCCAGGTGAAGTATACCCACAAATATTGTTACTTTGTCTCTATGGAATCTATAATTTTCACCCTGAGATTTTAGTTATTGGTTTGGAAAATTTACCGCTCATGTTTTGGTGTAATGGCAAATCTCATCGTGATATCAGAGCGAGCCTGGACTCAGGTTATATTCCCCTAGCTAACCTGTGGGGTGTTGGGATATTGGTATTTCAAAAAGTATTAGGGGAATCACCCTAATCTCTAAAACCCATAATTCCCATCCTACAAATCCTAATTACCCAAAAATTTACCAAACCTTACAAGTTTTGATGTAACTGCTAATCTCTTCAAATACAACCAAGAATACAAACCAAAACGGAGCATTGTTTGATGGTGGTCAGAACAGGTGGTTGAGATTACGTGCTCTTTAACACGTAATACAAGCCTGACGTCCCATAACGGCCTTCGTCACCTCAAGTCACAAGGATGCAATGCAGAATGACCTGCCTATGCGTATTAGGGGAAAAGTCCGAAGCATTTTCGATGTAGGCACGGGACCTCGTTACGTCGCACTTTGGAAATTCATGTCGATTTCATTTAGGAAATCTAAAATGTAACATTTAACTTTTTAGAATATTTTAGAATCGCTAATCAACATATAACCAGCTGAAGGTTTGTACACCGACTAATTGAAGTAAAAGTATATTCAGATGACTCGGAGGATTTACCTTCATCTTCAATCTGCAGCCGTGACTGGACTTTTTAGCACCTAAGAATCTAACACGAAACTTTTCTCCTAAGGACTTTCTTCTTCCTTGTCCATTTTCCAGTATGCTCTCTTGCATACGGTGGGATTAAACAATGTGAAGGTGTTGCAAATCTCTACGCAGTAACTAGGGTAGCAAGAGACCGTCGATCTCTGGGAGATTGACCATTTTGCTTCCTAGCCATCAGCAATACCATGGAACGTTTCGACATCAAGATTTGATGGAACGTTTGTTACATCCTTCAATGTGGTATCACGTCATTGTGTCTGGATCTATAGCCGCACTCTGGATCCTAAAGCGTTTGAAGAAATTTTTAGTCAACAAACATACGTTCAAGTCATAGTTATTAAATGATTTATTTGAAAAAATTGGGAAATTTTCGATACTGTTGATTTAATTTATAAATTTTGTGAAAAATATAAATAAGAAAAAAAATTAAAATCCACTTTCAAGTCATAGTTAAATGATTTATTTGAAAAATTTGGGAAATTTTCGGTAGTGTTGATTTAATTCATAATTTTTGTGATAAATATAAATAAGAAAAAAACCCCTTTTGTGTGTAGACAAACAAAGTATGTTTATGCTCTTTTTTATAGTTTATCTGTGAGGATTCAACTTTTCTTTAGTTTTATGCATGAAATATTACGCAGAGATATATTTGTCTTTCAAACTTTTTTCATACATGGATGTGATTATAAATAAGTTATTTAAATATAAAATAAATAAAATAATATGCAAAAACCTATGATAGAAATAATGAAAAAGAAGTGAGTTTATATTTTCAATTTATATATATATATATAAGTTATATGAAGAGTATATATGTATGTAATTATTTTTAGATATGTTTTTGTAAATTAAGTTCATTCATGAATAACTTAATAAAACATAAGTAAAATTTAATACACATTAAAAATTAATATTATATTTTATATTTCTGAATAAAATAAAAATAGTGACATGAATTTATGATTGTATAAAAAGTTATGGATTAATATTCTCTCTTAATTATAGATTTAATACACATTAAAAGTTAATAATATATTTTATATGTTTTAATATAATAAACGAGTGATATGAATTTATGATAATATAAAAAGTTAGAGATTAATATTCTCTATTAATCATAAATTTGAATAACTTTAATAATAAATCAAATAGAAATAGAATTAATATATAAATTGATTTGAATTTACATAAATATCTATTACTAAAAATCCATTCAATCTCATATCCATAAAGATCTATCTAAGAAACCCTATTCAACATGGATGGTAAAAAATCATATAATCCAGAAAATTTGATTGTTAAAACATGTAATCTAAAATACATGTAATTTTTTAGCTATGCTAAATCCAATATATAATAATAAAAATTAAGAATTAATCGCTTTCAATTTTGATACATTCTTCAAAATTCTTTACAACCTAATCACATGGCAAGAAACATCCTTCAAAATGCTTCACAACCTAATCACATGGAAAGAAACAACGAAGATGGATCTAGTTGTTTTTTGCTATAATTTTTAAATAGTGTTACTAAACATCTTGGTCTCTTGTATTTGTTTATCAGCTTAGTGTAAGATATTGAGTCATAGTTCTACCAAATAACTATTCAGTTTTAAGCTAGATGTCTATTAGAGTTGTTGAAATATTTAATCTGTTATGATGTCTATATAAAACTCAAACAATCAATACTTCTATTTAAGAGTATAGTAATAGTGGAAACCTCAAAGTACCCCAATTACTATTTTATCACAAGTGATGAAATCATTCCAAAATTGTTGTGATTTTTTTATCCAAAACTAAGTTTTGACGCTCATTAACTATATTTTTGACGCTCATTAACTATATTATCAAATGTAAATTTAAATGTGAGACCTTATGGATATAGTGATGCCTCAAAATTGTGTTTTTTTTTTAAATTATTGTGAATTATTTTTTGAGGTGCAATGGGTAGCACACATGGTAATAGATACAACAAACAGATGGTTTAAGTAGTAATAAATAAACAAGTAAAATATGATAAGGGAAATTAATGAGTATGGATTGTGATTTTGTAGAGGGGATTCTTTCTGATTAATGATAAATTGTGAAAGACAAATTGCAAGCTCAATAACATTTATTCCCTAAAAATGAAATTTGGATGGGGGACAAACATAATATTTTAATGGCCACCAAGTACAAAAGAGATATGGTCTAAGGTTTAATGGTTGAACAAGTCCTAGACATTAAATAGCTGATAGTGGGAGGCTATTTGCATGTTACGAGGCTTTGAGAGGTCAAGCTTAGTGTGGAATTACCTGAAGAAAAGACGAAGAAGGCTCAAGCTATGTGAACACCAGTAAAGGTGTTAGGATGAGGCTGCAATTGTGATTTCCACCATCTACTACTTGAAAATAAAATTTGTAGAACCTATAATAGACATGCAAGAGGGAATTGTTTCTATATAATCACAACCCAAGTTTGGGGGCATCATGGTAAAGAAGTTTGACTAATTGATCGACTATGGAGAGGTTGAACATCCCTCGTCTATCTATATCACCCATGTGGTTGAAAATTCATGTATTCCTTAAAGAATGTGCTCTATTAGTAGGTGTAAATTAGTTGTTATCAAAGTTTGTATAAGATATACGGATCTTGTATTAATTGATGAAGTAATGTTACTTTTTTATTACATGTTTTTTATATCAAATAGGTAGAATATATTATTAAAAAATTTACTTTTCATTGGATGAAAAGTAATTAACTTGTTGGTTGATCACCAGAATTATTATTATTATAGGTAGGGATCAATACTCTCTTGAAATATCATATCGATATTAGCTCTTACTATTTTTCTGGTAGAATGCCAAGTTACTGAACTCTTAATCATTAAAGTAATTCTATGAATTTGGTAGAAGGGAAGCGTTAGAGTGGATTACACATTATTGCGAGGAGTATTTATTTCCTATGACATATGAATGCCCAAATAGGTCAAAATGAGGGTGACATATGAATGCCCAAATAGGTCAAAATGAGGGGGTCGATGATAGGGTAACAACCCTCCTGATATTCCCTTCCCCACTCACCAAGAGGAATATTCCTGGGTCAGATCCTATTTCCAACGGAGAGGATTAGTGGGTGACCTTATAATCTTCTCATTAACACAAAAAAAATAAATTCATAAACTTATGGTTATCTTAATAGAATCCTTCAACTTCGAAGGAACCACATGGGTTCAAGAATGTCAAAACCACTTTGTAAGATTGCTATATTGGCTCTTCTCTTCTCCTGTCCCATAATCCCACTGAAGTAAAAAAAAAAAAAAAAAAAAAAAAAAAAAACTGAAAGGTGTATCACTACCTACCATGAATTAAATAAAACACTACGACTGGAGAAGAGACAAGAAAACCCAACATAAGATGAGGTAGTAGATTAATTGATAAGTGTGGAAGGAGAGTGAATGTCGAAAGCCATAGCACATAAAAAAAAACTCATAATGATCACCCAAATAATAAATATAAGAGACTAATCATAACCAAATAAAAAATAAAATATTAACTATAGGAATTTGATATAAGTAACCTCTGAGTATTCCCAGTAATGGAAAAGTCACAAACACCCCCTTCCCATAAAGTGAGAAATCTCCCAAAAGAGTGAACTTCTCTTGTGTATGTCATACTGAATAGAAATAAGGAAAGGTGAAAAGGGAAAGGCAAAGTGTAATTAAACTTAAAAAAAAATTAAAAAAAATTACTTACAATGCATGCCAAAAACCCAGTGTCTGAGTTTGAAACTAGATGTTAGACAATTGAACAACTATATCATGTCCCACAAAATGCCCTTGATTACTTCTTGACCTGCAAAAAAATTGTAATTGTCAATTACCTCCTTATCTCTTATGAACATAGTAAACACAGAGTTTGGGGAAAGAGATCCTTCGCCCACAAAATAGATCTTGAAGTGCGTAGGAAAGGCACGCACATATGTACTATAAAAAAAGATTAATCATAGTACAGAAGGCAGAAAGTCACGATAGAGATTGTTTGTAATATAAGAGATTAGTAATAGGAGAATGTCACGAATCGTAAAAGGAAATTAATTTCTAAAGTCAGAACTATTATCTAAGCGTCCCAATAATTCTCTTGATAGAGATTGATTATAAAATAAAAGATTAATTAGAGGAGACTGTCACACATCCTTGAAAGAATTGAGTCATTTTTTAAATCAGAAGTGTTATCGAAGCATCCCAATAAAATGTACGAGAGGGACTTTGAATATTTAAGCATCCCAATGAATGTTCAAGCATCCGCTTCCATGGTTAAAGTATTCAACCTTGAAGAATTCAAGCATCCCAATGTTCAAGCCTTTGTTGCCAATTGTTAAGGTAGTCAACTGTAACGTATGACTCAACCCTATTTATTTACGCATTGTAAATGAAACTTACGTTAATTTATTTTAATTATTCGATCAAGAAAATCAAGAAGCAGTTGAACGAATTCTTGATTCATTTGAAAACCGAATTCTTGAATTGGTTGAGAATAAATAGGTGATCCATGAAGTGTGGAGTGATTGATGAAGATAGGTATGAAGCTAAAAGTTCGATTCAATTCCACCGCCAGTCTGGGCTACGCACACTGACTGTCCCCTGCAGCCTCCAGAGGTGGTGGGGTTGTCAAGAGAGTTTGATGTGCTTCCTATTTTCTTTTCTTTTCTTTGGGCACGGACGGACAGATAGTCCCACTAGTGCATTCATGGTGCCTCAGAAGGAATGAGGGCCCTTACACTGCTCTGCATTCATACATAACTATGTGAATAATGACACTATCTAGCACTACAACCAGTAGAGCCCTCTACTTGCAGTTGTTAGGGCTGGACCGCCATTATATTATTCGGGTGTAGGGTAGCACAGATTCTGATGGATGGATTTTGCACAGTGGAGAGAGATCTAAATCCGAGGCTAGTGGTCACTTCACACTCTGGACTGCATTGCCCAATGAAAATTAAATGATTTTGCAATCTGTTTTGGCATCTGTGGCTTTGCAGGGAAAGTTGGAGGATATATTTTTTAAGTTATTGAGGAGCTTGTTGGCAGAGCTAGAAAGAACGCCTCCCAAAAAATGTAGAGGCGGTGATTTTAACTTTGATCACCACACGCAAAGGAGGAAGGAGATGCGTTCCTCTTGGTCTCCTTCGTTCTACCCTTCGAGCTGGCGAGTTGTCATGCGATTTCTCCCCTTTAGCCAGCTTCTCATTATATCACGTGAACTAGGACACCATGGAGAGACGATGGAGCTTTAAGAGGGAAAAAGATAAGTAATGGTTTCTTATTTTCTAGAGATCATTTTCTTGAAAATAATTTTCATGTTTACTTGTTGATGTGCACAGCTAGAAACTAGATTTTACTTAATCTACTATGTTATATATAATGTAGAGAGGTTTTATGTACCCCGTGCATAAGCCAGATTATACTTAATATTTACTATGCTACATCTCTTGAAAATAATATGTGGAAAACCTTACACATAAGAAGGCAAAGAAATCATGAAAAATACTAGATATGGAAAGTACATACATTTTAATAGTTTTTCTTTTCAGAAACAAGAACATGTATAAGTTTTCTCATATTAATATTTTTAGAAGAGTTTCTATGAATTTGAAATGCATGCATATTGAAAAATATGCATGTGTCTATTGTGTGAATTTATTTCATGCATGTTTGGATAAATATGCATGTTTTCATATTCTCTATGCATTGTATTTAATGCATTTAGATAGGAATTTTTAATTAAAAGATGATTAACCACGTGATTTTGTGGTTATTTATTTCCTAAAAAGAATCCTTGTCTTTAATATTTTAGAAAGATAATGTTATTAGAGAGATAGAATGGTGAAAGGGAAACTTATTGGCGGGTTTTCTGGAAAAGAATCCTTGTTGTCTTTTCTTGAAAATATTTCTATTATGTTATTCTTTGTTATTATGCCAATCTTTTACATAACAGTTAAGAGTGGTAGTATACTAAGAAGTTTTTGTAGAAAGAATCCATGTTGTAAATAGTAATTATTTAATAAATCCATGGATAGTTTACCATGGTAATGGTAAAGATTAATTAACAAATCCATGGATAGTTTACCATGGTAATGGTAAAGATTAATTAACAAATCCATGGATAGTTTCATAAAACCATGGGTATTTTTTCCATGGTGTTGATGGAGATTAATTGTTTCATAAAACCATGGGTAGATTACCATAGTGTTTGCAAACTAAGTGATTACTTTTATATTGTCATGATTATGATTTCCTTCTGGGAGGAAGATCATGCATAAGCATGCAACATATGTATTAGCTTTTATTGAAAACTAATATACATTTTTGGTATGTAGAAAGATAGCTTGTAGTATTAAACTACGTTGATTATGATTTATGTGTTTCGTTGTGAAGGCACTCCTTTAGGGAGAGTCTTTTGGAACCGGTATGCATTCACATGCATGAAAAAACAATTGTTATGGTAACTTGCATACCATGCACTAAAGGTAATAGCTTCAGGGTTAGCTATTTTTATTAAATGTATGTAAATCACATGCATAAATATCTTAACTGATGTATCAGTTTATTTTAAAAGAAAGGATTCAGAGGTGTAGCCATTGTTTTGTAGGAATGTGTGCTCATGCGACGGAAGCATTAGTTTTTGTGATAACTTATACCCAGCACATATGAGGTATGGGTCGTTAAAGAGAGAACGACAAGGTACTTTACTTGCTTGTCATGAATATACATAAGTAGATGGAGAAACTACTATAATACAGATAGTGATTGGTTAATATTTTACGGATCTTGACATCATTTTATGTTAAAATCATCATAGTAGGAAATGATGGTGACATGAACAAAGGAATATTATGCTTGTCATGTACAAAGGGAAATTATGCTTGTCCTGGTGGCAGGTAAATGATTAACGTTCATGCAGATGAGTGTGAGTCGCAGGAAGGTGTGCGATGGTCCATTGTAGGTACATCCATGCCACCAAGATGTGAAGATATGAAGACCAGAGGGTAAATGGTATCATATTTATTGTAATGGCTTTAAGCTAGAAATTTGCATATTTCCTTGTAAGATTATATAAACGATGGTTAAGGGATGGTCTCCCTTACAAGCCATTGAGTGATGGGCTCAACACCCTCAGAAAGGTGTGCGATCGTCCATTGTAGGTACATCCATGCCACCAAGATGTGAAGATATGAAGACCAGAGGGTAAATGGTATCATATTTATTGTAATGGCTTTAAGCTAGAAATTTGCATATTTCCTTGTAAGATTATATAAACGATGGTTAAGGTATGGTTTCCCTTACAAGCCATTGAGTGATGGGCTCAACACCCTCACGAGCGTTTAATAATAAAATTAAACGTTTTCTGGTTTTCACCCTACGGGGTTTCCAGGGTATATTGGTGTTCAATGGTGTGATTGATTATTGTGTCAAGATAATGAGTTTGATTCATTTCTTGTTATAATGACAATTATGTGATGACTATATGAGTAATGGGATGAATGGATGGTTACATCATATAATATTGAGTTAATATACTGTAATGGAGGTTGTTAAGGGTTAAGGAGTTTACTATTCTTATTTATAAAAGTACACTGTGCACTGTTGAACATTCTATGTAATGATGAGTAACTTGTATAAAAAGTTTGTAACTACTTACATTTCTCTGTGAAGTTAATGGTGTATGTTACATCAACCTTTAACGCTTCATGTGGACCATAGACATTGTGCGTACTGCCTATATACTTTCTGTACTACTCCAAAAGAAGTACATTCTACTCCTTGTTACGATCCAGAGGTGGATGCCTGTAGTTCTGGCCATCCCACAACCTTATAATCATTTTGGGCAACAATCAATTGAAGCTGGGTATTCGTCTTAGGTAATCTCAGTATAGTATTGTTATGGAGAGAATGGCCGAAAGCGATTGCTGCAAACCCATAACAGCCAAGGCAACCATATTATTGAGTGCAGCATTGACGATAATCAAAATTCCGCACAAAATAGCTATCTATCTATCTATGTGAAATGCTATTTATATCGTTAACTCTGCACTCTATAATTTGTCTGCCAATGGCTCCATCTAATATGTATTGATCACATTAGAGATTTGTTTCTGTGTCCGAAACTTCCGTAATGTTTTTAATGTTTATGTAGTATTTTGGCCATCAAATTTTCGTGGGTGTTATGAAGAGATGTTCCTTAACAAGGGGACTGCTGGATCTACGCTATTTTTGTTTTCCTTTTCCTTAATCTGAGAGGTTTTCTGAAATTGTATCAGTAAAACTGTGGTGTGGTTATGTATTGTTTTCGTGCTGGTCTTTTCAAATTGAATTGGTGAGTCGTTTCGTGGTTAGTTGGCAATGAAATTGAAAAGATCAGAATGGAAGAGTGGGTATACACGTGACTGACATCGTTTAGGTGAATCACGACTTAATTCTCTAGGAAGTCAATATTAACATTCAATTTCCTTGCCAAATTCATTTATATTGTCCTTTCCATTTAGGGATCTATGTATCCAGTTGAAGTATACCCATAAATATTGTTGGAAGAATCACTTTATCTTTATGGAATCTATAATTTTTATTCTGAGATTCTAGTTATTGTTTTGGAAAATTTACCAGTTATGTTTTGACATAATGAAAAATCTCATGGTGATATCAGAGCGGGCCTGGACTCAGGTTAGATTCCCATTCCCCCGGTGTTGAGATATTGGTATTTCTAAAAAGTATTAGAAGAATCACCCCAAACTCTAAATCCATAATTCCGTCCTAGAAATCCTAATTACCAAACCAAAACTTTATTTGAAGAAATTGTGAAATTTTCGACCGTGTGGATTTAATTCATAATTTTTTTGTGATAAATATAAATAAGAAAAAAATACCCTTTTGTTTCTATGCAAACAAGGTATGTTTATGCTTTTTTTATTATAATTTATCTGTGAGGATTCCACTTTTATTTGATTTTATGCATGAAATGTTAAGCAGCAGTATATTTGTCTCAAACTTTTTTTAATTGAAGGATGTGGTTATAATAAGTTATTTAAATATAAAATAAATAGAATAATATGAAAAAACCTATGGTAGAAATAATGAAAAATATATAAGTTAATTCAATATAGTTATATTAAGAATATATATTTAATATAGAAATATGTTTTTATAAATAAAGTTCATTCATGAACAACTTAAGAAAAGATAAGTAAAATTTAATACACATTAAAGGTTAATATTATATTTTATATTTGGAATATGATAAAAATAGTGATATGAATTTATGATTATATAAAAAGTTACGGATTAATATTCTTTCTTAATCATACCTTTAAAACATATTAAAGGTTTATATTATACTTTATAGGTTGGAATATAATAAAAATATGATTTAGAATATATGTAATTTTTTTAGTTATGTAAAATCTAATGTATAATAAAAATAAAAAATAAGCATTAATCATTTTCTATTTTCATACCTTTTTCAAAATGCTTCGTAACCTGATCTCATGACAAGAAAAATCTTTCAAAATGTTTCACAACCTAATCACATGGAAAGAAACATCGATCTAGTTGTCTTTTGCTATAATTCTTAAATAGCGTTCGTCAACATTTTGATCTCTTTTATCATCTTAGTGTAAGATATTGAGTCATAATTCTACGAAACAACCATTCAGCGAGATGTCTTGCTGGAATTACTGAAATATTTAATCCATTATGATGTGCATATAAAACTCAAACAAATAATACTTCTAGCTAAAAATACAACAACAATGGACACCCCAAAGAACCCAAATTAATATTTTATCACAGGTGATGAAATCATTCGAACATTGTTGTGAGTTTTGTCAAAACGTGAGTTTGCACCATCATTAACTATATATGACATGTCAATTTAAATGTGAGACCTTTTAAAATATCTTCCCTTTTATACAATATTTTTTTTTTGTTGATTAAAACTTCTGTTATAATTTCAATTTCTTTCTTGTGCACTTTCTGTATAGAAAGTGGGTTTTAAAAAAAATAAATTTATTGTTGTATTTTTAAGGTTTATGTTAGAAAATTATATATTACAGAGAAATGGAAGACATAAAAAATATGTAGAAATACAAACATAGAAAACATATAAAATAAGAGAGACACAGATATATTTGATTCACCCAACTTGGTCTACTTCCACAGAGAAATAGCCATTCCTTCCTATATGACACATCCTACATTAGATCCGTTGTAATATCCTCCACTCTCTCACGCAATCCCTCTTTCTCTTCTCTCTCAGAATACACATACCACGCACAGCCAAAATACAATACCATCATGTGAACTGAGGGGTTTCCTTCTAGGGAAAAACCCTAGATTGAACATAACTTTTGTTGTCACATCATCTGCCTAATTAATGGCTCAGATTGACTATGAAATTGCAATATTTTACAAAGAAATCTTACATCTATTTTACATCTATTTTTTAAGAACAGGGGTCCAATGCGACGATACATCTGAAAAAAGAAGATAATCAAACTCCACACCCAACAGTTTTTGTGACACCCATCCATAATAAATTTCCCCTTTTCTATTGCTTTGATTAAAACATATCTTTACTTTTGTAATGGTGTCATCCATTATTTTTGGTTTATGAAATTCAATTCTTTCTCTATATGAGAAAGGCAGGAAATTCACAAACCGTTGAATCATTATTCTTTCTTCCTTCAAGTATGGAAAATATCTCAACAGAATCTTGAATTTGCTAACAAATTCATCCATGGTGAGTTGTCCCAACTTAAACTCATGAAACTCCCTATCTTTCTCATCAAAATATCTCTTAGTTAAGCACTTCTATTTAAATTATTTTCTGAACAATTTCAAAGACATATCCTTGCTTCTAATTCTTTTATCCTCTTTGTTTTAATTGCACCATTAGATCTACTTACCAGAAAACTAATAGGTGGAAAACCTTCCTTAATATTACCTGGATAATTGTACACTTCAAAGAATTTGTACATATTCAGGAGCCATGCCTCTGCTCCTTCTTTAGATTCAGCATCGAAATTGGGAGGTCTAGTTTCTTAAATTCTCCATGCAACTGAGATGATGATTTTCTTTTTCTGGATGAAGAGATATTTCTACTTGGTTTATATTCATCTTGATCACCAAAACCATTGGTTTTATTATTAGTATAATTTTATGAATTTCTTCTACTTTTAGTGCTAACAAATTTACTTATAAGTCACTTTTTATAAGATTTTTTATTGAATTTTTCCTTCTCCATTTTTCTTAACATGTATCCATTGATTTCCTCTTGGTCTTCTCTAGATTTGACCAAACTTTCCTTATTTTATTTAATATCATCCACATAAGTTTTTAGGTTCCTTATTACATGAAATATTTCAATATCTTATATTTTTGCATAATTGGTTCCCCCTCCAAAAGTTCCCAATTCAATAGCATGTTTTGCACCACCCCTTAGTGATCCAAAAAAAATTTGTCCATTACACTCTTTCACCATTTTCAATTCTTAACGCTTTCATAAAATGTTTTCATGAAAAGTATTACATTTTCAATTTTCAAGGCCCAAGTGAGGCCCAATGTTGACTACAACTTTGATACAACTTGTAAAGACCCTAATTCCACTTGTAAAGGCTCTAAATCCAAAACATTTTTTTTTTGTTTATGTATGCATATTTGTAAATTTAATATCCAAGTTCAACTTCCTAATAATAAAATTAATATTAGTATTCATTGAACCTAGAGGCTCATTCTACAATCCAGTATGAGGGACATGTGTAAGTATGTCACGTTCTCAAAAAAAAAAAAAAAAAAAAAACACTCATGTCCGTTGAACAATTAGCTTAGTTGTTGATATTTCACTTCACTCTTCAAGTAATAAAATATTTTAAAATGAGTTAATATAAAAAGACTCAATAAACATGTGATGTAAACTTTATATAATTCAATGTGGATTATCAATAAAATATTTTAAAATGAGTTAATAAAAAAAGACTCAATACACATGTTATGTAATCTTTATATAATTCAAAAATGTAATTTAAACAGTAAAAAAGTACACATTATTTTTTCACTCTAAAATAAGTTTGCAACAAAAGAATTTGATCCATCTCAGCCCATATGCTAGATTTTTGCTTCAGTATGACTCCTATATGCAAGGATGTCACGTCCTAAAAAATTAATAAAAATAATTTTCAACCATCTTAAATCATATATAACTTGATTCTTTATATTATATATAACTTTTTGATATAATTTCTCTCCTATTTAAAAATAAACCTAATTATTATTATATATAAACATAATATAAATTTAAAATGTAAAGAGGTTTAGGTATGGTAAATAAATAAACCAGAGGCATGGTAAATAAATAAAATCCTCTTTTTATACTTACTCCCAAGGTATGGTAAATAAATAAAACCTTTTATTATATTTACTCCATAAACCTTTTTATATTTATAATAACTCAAAAAAGAGGTTTTGTTTAGGTGAAACCTATAGGCCAAATATCACGAGAAAATTTATTATTAATACCATGGGCCAAATACCACAGTAAATAAAAGAGGTATGGTAAATAAATAAAAAGCCTATGGGCCAAATTTTCTAATACCATAAGAAAAAACATTATTAGCCTTACTATTAATATTAATATTAATATTATAAGATTAATATTAATATTATTATTATATAATAACTTTGGATTAATATAATATTACATTTGCTATATTATAATATACATTAATGTATCATGATATATAATAACTCTATATATATATGCGAGGGAAGAAAAAAGACATAGAGTGATCGAGGTGGAGAGATAATGGGCATGACAAGGGAGAGATGAGGATAAAATCAAGGAGAGGGGAGAGGAGGAATAAAGAGAAAGAGAGGGAGAGGAGTGAGAGAGGGAGAGAAGGGTAAGAGAGGGAGAGGTGGAGAGATAATGGGCGTGACAAGGGAGAGATGAGGATAAAATCAAGGAGAGGGGAGAGGAGGAATAAAGAGAGAGAGAGGGAGAGGAGTGAGAGAGGTAGAGAAGGATAAGAGAGGGTGAGGGAGACATAAATATATTGGAAGGGGGAAAGAGGAGGAGAGATGGAGGGAGCTAGTGAGAGGATTGAAGGGCAAAGAGAGAGAGAGGAAGGATGAGAGAGAGGAGGAGAGAAGAAGGGATATAGAGATGGATTTGGAGGGAAGAATAAATACATAGAGAGTGAGAAGTGGAGAGAGAGATGGAGTGACAAGGGAGAGATGGAGAGAGTTTATTTGGGTGAGATAAAGAGATAAAGAAGGAGAGATGGAGAGAAGGGGAGAGGGAGGGATATAATAATAGATTTGGAGGGTGAAGAGAGAGAGAGATAGAGAGGTGGGAGAGAAATTGAGAGAGAGGAAGGAAGAGGGAGAATGTGAGAGAGTGGAGAGAGGGAGGGAAAGAGAGATGTAGTTGGAGGGTGGAGAGAGGGAAGAAGCTTTCTTGCACTAGATGCATTGATTTTAGTGTAGATGGTGATTTCTAATCATAATTGATTGCTTGTACTAGATGCGTTGATTTTAGTGTAGATATTGATTTTTAATTATATTTAATTATTTGCACTAGAAGCATTGATTTCAATGTAGATGATTTATAATCCTATATGATTACTCACACTAAATGCATTGATTTCATTGTAGATGGTGATTTCTTATCCTATTTGATTGCTTGCACTAGATGCATTAATTTCAGTGTAGATGTTGATTTTTAATTATATTTTACTGCTTGCACTAGATGCATTGATTTTAATGTAGATGATTTCTAATCCTATTTGATTTCTTGCATTGAATGCACTGATTTCAGTGTGGATGTTGATTTCTAATCGTGTTTGATTGCTTGCACTAGATGCATTGATTTCAATGTAGATGTTGGTTTCTATTCTTATTTTCTTACTTGTAGTAGATGCATTGATTTGAGTGTAGGTGTTTATTTTTAATCCAATTTGATTACCTTCATTAGATGCATTGATTTCAGTGTAGATGTTTTTTATAGTCTTATTTTATTGTTTGCATTAGATGCATTGATTTCAATGTAGACGTTGATTTTTGATTTGATGAAATTGGATGTATGATGGTACATTAACTAAATATTTAAATGGTTTATTATTTCAACTATCATTTTCGTATAATAGATACAAAAAGATGAAAAAAATAACATGGGTGACAATAAGAATAGTAGAAGGAAATTATTTGAGATTGATCACAATGAATACTATTTTTAATTGACTACATTCTTATTATTCACATTTTCTATCATTCAACACTATTACATTGTCACTTTTCATTATTTATCATCTCAACAAAATGAGGTAACTAAGAAAATTTTAAAATTACAATGACCACATAAATATGAGACATATTTAGCATTTATAAAACAATTATATTTTTATTAGATGTATTTACATATTATTGATAAAATTAATCATATGTTCGATAGATTTTCCTTTGCCACACACAACTGAAACCAGCCTAGATCCATCTTAACTTTGGATCTATCAAGCGCCGAGGGATCAAATATCTCTACGTGCAAACCTTTCCTCATGTTTTGCACTCAAAAAAGAGGTTTTCACATGAGATATTTGATCCCTCTCGGGGCTTGATAGATATGAGTTAAGATGGATCTAGGCTGGTTCTACAATCTAGTATGAGGGACATGTGTAAGTATGCCACGTCCTCAAAAGAAATAATAGAAATAAATTTTCGCTCGGCCAAAAAAACAAAAATTAAATAACCATGTAAATAAATAATAAAAAATCTATTAACAAAACAATTAGCTCAGATGTTGATATTTCACTTTCACTGTTCAAGTAATCAATACAATATCTCATCTTAAATAATATAATTTTACAGAGATAAAACATCCAATGTGGATTATGAATAAAATATTTTAAAATGAGTTAATATAAAAAAGACTCGATACACATGTTATGTAATATTTATATAATTCAATGTGGATTATGAATAAAATATTTTAAAATGAGTCAATATAGAAAGACTTAATACACATGTTATGTAATCTTTATATAATTCAAAAACGTAATTTAAATAGTAAAAAGTTACACATTCTTTTTTGCACTCTAAAATAAGTTTGCAACAAAAGAAATTTGATCCAACTTGGCTCATGCTAGATCCGTGCTTTAGATGGATCTATGCTAGTTCTACAATCCAATATGAGGGACATGTGTAAGTATGTCACGTCCTCAAAAAAAAAAAAAAAAAAAAAAAATTCTCTTATGTCTTCCAAACAAAAAAATAAAAATAAAATAACCATATAAGTAAATAATTAAAAATCTATTAGCAAAACAATTAGCTCAGTTGTTGATATTTCACTTTCACTCTTCAAGTAATAAATACAATATTTTGATGTCCATCTTAAATAATATAATTTTATTGAGATAAAAAATCCATTGTAGATTATGAATAAAATATTTTAACATGAATTAATATAAAAAGACTCAATACATATGTTATGTAATATTTATATAATTCAAAAATGTAATTTAAACAGTAAAAAATTACACATTGTTTTCTGCACTCTAAAGTAAGTTTGCAACAAAAAAAAAAAATTGATCCAACTCAATTCATGTTAAATCCGTGCTTTAAATGGAACTATACTAATTAATCATTGTTTACAATTATTTTATTGATCACAACTCCTACCTACCATTTGTAGCCCAGCATCAAGGAAAACATATGAGATATTCACTTGGCATTTCTACCAAAAGAATATTTATTACTTCATCTAGTAATTAGTGAACTTTATTCTTTTTTAAAGAAACATACTCCCGAAAGATTAACTTATTATTATTTTTCAGTTCATATCCCCTATTTATAAATGTATCATCGAAAAATAAAAGATGATATTCTTTAGATGTTGATTTATGTCTACGTAACATTGTTTTATTAAAACATCAAAATTTACTGTAATAAGATTCCTTGGTTATTATTTAATTTTCCAGCTTTATAAATTACTGTGTGTCTAGTTCATCATTGGAGGAACCCTATGCATCAAAGTATCTTTCTAATAATATTGAATTTTAGTCCATTAAGCAATGTTATATATATATATATATATTTTGTTATCATAAACATTTATATAGAACCTTATCATTATATTCTCATGTTCCTAATAAATCCACCGTACGTCAAATGTCCATTTAATTTTAGATTTCTAATGGTTTACCGTCGCAACCATCATTTACTTCTATTCTTACTCTGATTCGATACTTATAATATACAATTTCCATCGTTTATTTCTAATGTGGTACCATTGGATATGTGTTTCTATGCATATGTACTTTGACCTGTTTTTATGTGTTTCTATGCATATGTACTTTGACCTGTTTTTGGAATGTTGTATTGACGAGAGGGAAGACTGCCTTCATTAACCATGTGTCTAGTTTTGCGTTCACCTTATCAACGACTTACATTTTTCATTGCCAAATCAAAAGTTGACTTGTAGTTAGGATTACGGTGAGGTTTTAATGACCTTTCAGGGTTTTTTTATAACCAATTCATTTTTCTTAAAGTTCATCTTAGACATGTCGCTCTTTGCGGCTAGGGCTTCGACTAAGCTTTTTTATGTCGAAAGGGCACTAGTCATTTTCCTTTGAGGTTTGTAATATGTTTTTTTAACAGCCTTTTTGCGTGAATGGTCTGTACCCGTCATATAATGGCAGTTGACATTGCAATATGTCGAGAGGAATGGTTTACCTATTGTCTTCCACTAAGAGACTCTTCGCGCCTGTATTATTTCCTTTAAATGGGCTTGCAATCAATTATAAAATTTCAATTCATTCATTTTCTTTGGGCAATCTTCAATATTAAGTATTAATACACTTGATTATTTCATCTCTGAAAATCTACAAGATTATTATTCAAAGTCTGACTTCCATATCAATACATACATGTCATATTTGAAGAAGGAAAATTAATGTTGTTACACATTGTAAAATTATTAGAGCACAAATATGGATCTAGTTAAAGAATAATTGCACAAACTAGCCAAGTTGAAAAAGAAAACAAATTAGAATTGAAAATGAAATTGATTCATCAATATTAGGTTGAGAATCAATATATAAAGCAATTAAGTTAAGCTTAGTTGTACATGCAATAACTATGGATAGTTAAAGCTAACCGAAGCTAAGTGTGCTTTATGTTCTGCTAATATGCACTGCACCACATGTAAGCACTAGAGTTAACTAACTAAGCCAAGTGCACATCGCATGTAAACACTCGAGTTAACTAGCTAAAAATGAGTGCACATTGCATGCAATCTTTAGAGTTGAACTAAAGCTAATCTAGGTGCATGTACACCAACACCCCCCCTTAAGCATAACTTAGGTGAGTGTGATGCAAAATGAATGAGTCCCGACAACATGGCCATTTTAAGTACCCATATACAATGCATGAAAAGAGGAAAGAGGGAAAACCCAGTGGGAAGAAAAATCCCCCTTCAAAATATAATTGAAAAGTAGAGAAAAGACAACTGCTAGGCAGTCGTGTCATTCACCCCAAGACGATCTTGCAAAAATTGAAACTTCTGCTCAGTGAAAGTCTTGGTGAACTTGGACAGTACTGAAGACCGATGATCACATCATGGATCTGGAGGAATAAGCTTCATTTTTTGAAGTAGAGGTATCAACTCCCATCTTTAGATCAAGGACTAAATTTCCTTATACATGGTTGCATGCCAATATGGATTCCCTGCAACTTTGTCATGCATTTGACAATCAAATTCATGTACCCTATATGCATGCATGAGAATGGTTGTCTCCAGGGATGCATGCATGTGCATGTGTGGCCTTCGAGATGCCTTTGTGGATGTATACATGTGCATACATGGTGCTATAAATGCCTCCTTAGATGCATGCATGGGCATGCATGGCTCTATGACTAAGAGTGAATGTGGGGCATCATTAAATTGAGACCGCGTCAAATCTGTGTCAATAGTAGAGGAATCAAAGTCCTCTTCTATGATTTTGAAAGTAATGTATTCATCATTAGCAGAGGAATATATGTCCTCATGTGCAATGTCTTCATTATTGGATAAGATAAAATTCTCATCTGTAACAGGTCCATTAACAATAGAAGAAGAAAAATATTTTTGTTCAACACTATCTTGAGAATATTTCTCCACATTTTTGGAGTCTTCACCACTTTCATGACTGCTATAATAAGTCGATCTCTTTGCCTCCAAATGGTGTTCTTCTACATCATTTTCATCACCACATAATCCTTTCAATGTAGTCCAAATTTCATGTGGTGATTCAATATTTATGATCTCATAAAGAATATCACGAGACACAGATAGACATAATATTCCATAAGCCATGTCAGATCTGTTAAGGCAATCTAACTTCTCATCCTCTGAGATTGGTTCTGTCTCAATTCCCATGACTATTTGGTACAAGCCTTTGCTCCTAAGATGAAGCAAAATCATTGGCTTCCATTCATGGTAATTGTATGGAGTCAGAATCGTTGAAGATGAGAACTCCATTATGGAAAATTCTTTAATATTTGGATCTGCAATTCAAATCTTCGAACAATTTTCAATTCTATGCTCTTCAAACCTACAAAAAAGTTGTTCATGCAAATTCTCCAAACCCTTGTATCTCTCATACCATGTAAAATTATTAGAGCACAAATATGCATCTAGTTGAAGAATAATTGCACAAACTAGCCAAGTTGAAAAAGAGAAACAATTAGAATTGAGAATGAAATTGGTTCATCAATATTAGGTTGAGAATCAATATATAAATCAATTAAGTTAAGGTTAGTTGTACATGCAATAACTATGGATAGTTAAAGCTAACTAAAGCTAAGTGTGCTTTATGTTCTGCTAATGTGCAAATGCACCACATGTAAGCACTAGAGTTAACTAACTAAGCCAAGTGCACATCGCATGTAAGCACTCGAGTTAACTAGCTAAAAACAAGTGCACATTGCATGCAATCTCTAGAGTTGAACTAAAGCTAATCTAGGTGCATGTGCACCAACAGGCATTCATAACCCAAATGGTAAGCCCTACCAATTCAAAGGGATTTCTATCATGTTTCTTCTATAATGTTTCCTAGTTACTAATGCGCTCTGGTTATTTTCTTATACTTATTTTCCATTAAATTTTCCATCATCATCGAGGTTATTTGAGGGTATTTTTATTTTTTCCTCAACTTGGAATTTTTGATACCATGTAGGGTTCTTATGTACGGTTGTATAAATCTTCCTTTCGTTATTTTTTATATGAGCTAAGACTCTTCTCGAAACAATATTATGCATGGAAGCTTTGTTGTGATAGTGTTATTGTTCTATATTTGGGTTCTTAAATTCTCTTATCATTGTCCTAAAAAAATTTTTTGTGTGTGGCCAGTAGGGTTATAGGAAAGTTTCTTGATTTTATCAACCCTAGAATCTCACGGTTTCAACGAAGAGTTATTTTCATTTTGATTAATTTTAGCTTGAACTTAATTGAAACATCTAGGGTTCAATTATGTTTTCATATAATTGTTTAATAGGGTTATTTTTTCTTCAAAGAACATTTTTGGTTCTTATTTATTTCACAGTTAATATATCTATTTAACTTTCTTCTGTCCCATTACAAAGGTCTTATTTGTCAATTCCATTTCTATTCCTTGTTATAATTCTCATTCATACTTTTTCTTTCGTCACATGGGAATCTAGAGTAGCCCAAGAACTCTGCCAAATAGTCTCTTCGCTTCATTCTTGAACATAATTTCTGTTACAAAAATTATTTTATTTATATTCATATGATAATGGCCAATATTAATCACTAAAATGTTTATCATGCTTATTTTCTAGGTATTTCCTCATTTCATCATATATCACTTTAAGACTTTGAATGGCTCTCGGGGCTATTTCCAAAACTTTCGTTTATTAACTTTCAGTTCAAATATTTCTTCTTCGGGTTGGAAATGCTTCAATTATTTCTAGGTTATTCTAATCAAGGGGAAGTCATTTTACCAAAGATAATATTTTGTGTTGATCTGGACTTATGTGGGAACACAATAAAATACAGAAATTCACATAAACATAGAGATTAAATAGAAATAAGACTTCATTTTATTAATATCACATAACTGAAATATGCTTACAGATAGAATGGAAATAAACTAGCTAGGGCGTTGGTAGCTTGTGTCTTATAAATGATGTAGTGGCTATAGGCCTCTGAACTCTGTTACAATGAGGCTCGAAGGCCTCTTTATTATTGAAAAACAATGGAAAACCCTAAACATCAAAAAACCTAGCCATAGGAGATGAAACACCAAAACTATGGACCCTGTTTGGGTAAATTGGTACATCAACTTCCTAGGGTCGTAACTTTGGCATACGATCTATGTTTGATGCGCACAATACCTCATTAGAAATATCTATCTGAGGAAAACAAATTTTGAGTAAGAAACATGGGTCTTTGTACATTTTGCTCATGGGTTTCCCAAAAAACGTCATTTAGGGCCTCAAAACGGCTCCGGAAGTCCAGGACCCAAAAAAATGCTAAAAATAGTAAATTGTGCTACAATTAAGGAAATTGAAAAATTGAAATAAAAAATGGTGGGGGACCATGTAAAATAGGCGGGTGGTCACCAATATCCACCTGGATCATTCCTACCCCCTTAGGAAGCAATGGTCCCCATTTCATTGAGTTCCTCCATGAATTTCTACTAAACTTGGTCCTTCGTTAGCCACTTGCCTTGGTAAAGGACTTCGTCTTCTTTGGCAACTGGATATAGTTAGATCCTTTTTTGCTGGGTGTTATTGATCTGTGTATCCATGATCTAGTCATTGATGGCTTGTTCTTGATGGGTGTTAACTCTGTTGGTGTGAGTTTTTTTGCGATGTTGGATGTGTCCAGTAGACGTGGAAAGTAGGGTTGAAGGTCGTCTACATTGAACACTAGATGCAGACTAAGGAATGGTGGAATACCTATCTTGGAGCCATTGTCTCCTATAGCCTTTGTGATGGTGTATGGCACATATAAGAGAAAGTGAAGCTTGCGGTGGGGTCTAGCGAGACACTCCTTCTGCAAATGTAACCACACTTTGTCGCCCACTTGGAAGCTATCTGGCACTCAATGTTGATCATGTTGCTTCTTGTACTTAGCACTAGCTTTTTCCAATATATCATGAACCTGTTCATGGATGTGATAAATACACTCAATGACGTTGTTCGCCTTGTCATATTTAGACTGGAAACGAGCCAAATATGCCTGAGTAGCTGCAAATGGCATGGCTATGTCAATGGTACATAGTGGTTGGAATCCCAAGCCCACCTGAAGGGGCTTGTAGTTGGTTGAGTTGTGGAGAGCCCAATTATATATGTGATGTATATAGGGGAGGCTCTCATACCATGTTAGTGGATGCTTTGAGTTTTACATGTGAAAAATGTGTATGGTCATCATGTTGGCGACCTCTGTCTGGCGATCAGTTTGGGGATGGAAAGTTGTGGAAATGGTGAGCTTGGCATCTAGCATCGACCAAAGGCTAGACTAGATTGTATTGAGGAACCTACTGTCCCAATTTAAAATGATAGACTATGGAATACAAAAGTGTACCCTCACTCATTCAAAGATTAGTTTAGTAGTGGCTTCTGCTGTGATATTCTTCTTACACGTTGTCATAATGGCCATCTTCGAGAATTTGTCGACGATCATAAAAAAAAAGTTGTTGCCATGCTTAGTAGATGGAAGGCCCAACATGTAATCCATGGAGATGGATTCCCAAGTTCAACTAGGGGTAGATAGAGGAATATAGAGCCATTCCTTCTTGATGGTTGGTTTGGCAATGGCACAGGTAGTGGAGGACCTAATGTACTTTCTGACATCATGTTGAAGTTTCGGCCAACAGAAATATTTCTATAGTACTGCCATTATTTTCTCGACCCCGAAATTCCCAACGACCCCAGTGTAGTGTGCTTCCAAAAGCATCTTGGCATGCTCGCTTGAAGGAACACAAAGGTGTCCCAGGTGACATAGTAGTGCATCCTGGAGGCAAAAATTTGGAACTTTCTTACCTTCCAAGACTGTCTTGTATGTGTGGCCAAATTTTAGATCACTCTTATATAGAAGCATCCAATCAAAAGTATCGTGTCCCAAGAGTTGAGCACGGTGGTTAGCTCCATGATCAGTGGTTGGTTGAGGTAGTATGCAACATTATTGGTACTTCCATTCTTTTACTTGACGTTCAAATGAAATTGTTGCAGATATGTGGACCACTTATGATGGCGATCATTCTGTAACTTCCCTGGTGTCTGTATGAACTGTAGGGGTCAGTGGTCTGTGTGGATGACTATTTCCTTCCCTAAAAATGTGATGTTTCCATTGCCAGCAAACCTGCTCAATAGAATACATCTCTTTGTGATAACTATGATACTTCCAAATTGTGTCAGATAGTGTCTCACTGTGATATGCCAATGGATGCCCTTCTTGAGTAAGAACTGCCCCAATAGCATAGTCTGAGGAATCTATCTTGATTTCAAATAGTTCTTGCAAGTATGGAAATGTGAGCACTGGGGTAGAGCAGAGGAGATGCTTCAATGCTACGAATGCCTTGTGTTGAGATTCAGGCACAAATAAGTTTTTTTTCGCACCTCCCTTGGTGACTTGGCTGAAGGGCCAAGTGATATGAGAGAATCCCAACATGAACCTGCAGTAGAAATTGGCAAGGCCCAAAAAGTTGTGGAGCTCTATTAGAGTGGTTCAGGCTGGCCAATCCCGAATGATTTGGATCTTAGATAGATCTACATGCACCCCACACTCATCAATAATGTATTGTAGATAATGAACCTAGGTCATGC
Organism: Pinus albicaulis; assembly: GCA_034641835.2. NCBI lineage: Eukaryota > Viridiplantae > Streptophyta > Pinopsida > Pinales > Pinaceae > Pinus > Pinus albicaulis. Next base: position 9,023,721 of record MU968493.1, read on the forward strand.
CAAAATTTCACTTCTCCAAATTGGCACACAACTTGTGTTGTTGCAATGTTTAGAGGACCTGCCGGATGTGGTGAAGGTGCTCTTCCCAAGTCTGGTTGAAGATTAGGATGGCATCCAAGTACACTACTACAAATAAGTTGGTGAATATAAGCAAGATGTTCTCCATCAGCTTCATGAAGGTTGTGAGAGCATTCGCCAACCTGAAAGGCATGACCAACCATTCGAAAAGTCCCTCCTTGACTTTGAAGGATATCTTCCATAGATCAGAGGGTTTTATTGGTACCTGGTGATACCCAGAATTCAAGTCGATCTTGTTGAAATATTTTTCCCACTTTAGTTGGTCCAGAAGGTCATCAATCCATGGGATCGAGTACCTATTCTGGATAGTGATCTTGTTCAACAGTCAATAGTTAATACAAAGTCTCCAAGTCCCATCCTTCTTCTGCACCAACATGATCGGGCTCCCACAGGGTGATGAAATTTGTCGGATGTGACCTTTCTACAACAACTCTTGATTCTAACTCTTCATTTCATCATTCTCCAAAACACAACATCGACAGAATTCCTCCATGACCTTGTCCATATGTTTTTTTCAAGCAAAGGATCTCTATCTGGAGGTCGTGGCCACAATATTCTTCTTTCCCTAACAACATATTATTAGGAAAATATATTTTGCAGTTTTTGAAACTATCTTACTACATTGTTTTGCATTAACCAAAGAGATGGTGGCAGGAAGTGGTACCTCTAGTATCCTATACAACTTATTTCCCAAAGTAACAATAACAACGTGAGGTCGGGACTCATACACAACATGTCGCTTCCACAAGTATGGATGGCCTAATAATACATTAGAAAGATGAAGAGGAGAAATGCCACATAATACCTCATCCCTGAAGGGCTTGATGTTGTAGGGAAGGCGGCATTGCTAGCTAAAGGAGAGATCCCATCCTTGGTGAAGCCACCCTATGGTGTATGGCTATGGGTGTGTTGTGGTCAGCAAGCCCAACTGCTTCATGAATTTTGTTGAAATGATGTTATTTTGGCTCTCACTGTCGATAATGAACTACAACGCGGAACCCTTTACCCACATCTGGGAATGGAAGAGGTGCTCCACCTTCTTTGGATCTTCTGGATCCTCCTTCTGGAGCTTCGTGGTGGCGAGAATGGCATTAGGCACTGCATTGATAATCTACTTCCCTTTATCATTCCCCTTGTTGGGTTCTGATTCAGATTCAAAGCATGCATACGATTTAAAAGCCTTCCGCTCGGCCACCAGTGACTCGTTGGCCCGACACTCACTTGTGTTGTGAGTGGAGCTCATATAGAACTCACACCACTTTTGTGTGTCCTTCTTTGGCTTCATAGTGTTGCGATTTTATTGCAGATTTGGAGGGTTATACTGGGTTTCCCCGCCTTGGATTTTTCCTTTGTTCTACGATTTGGGGTCACCTTTCCCTTGCTTCTGATATGCATATCCAAAGCCTTGCTTCTTCTGTTTGAACTTCTGCTCAATATTTGCATCATACCAAGATGATGTACCAGGCGAGGAGATGTCAAGGAACTCTATTTCCTCCCAAATGTATCTATTCAGACAGCTATGGTACTTCAATACCAAATGTTTCTCTAAATATTTAAGACATAATTTTGTGTGGAAGGTATGGAACAAATTTTTCAAGTCATGCACATCTTGATCTGTTTGGTGCCTTAGCATCATCCATTTTATGTACTTGTCCTCTTAGCTCCCCATGGGATAATATTGTTCCCTGATGATGTCTTGAAAATAATTCCAAGTGGGTGTGGCCGAAAAAAGAGAGGGTTCCCTCTCATGCTTTTGCTCACAATAGGTTTCTCACTAGTCCTTGACATGGGTGTCGACTTTGAGGAGTGCAAAAGTATTTTGTTTTCCCGATTAGAAAAATCATGAACCGAGAAATACCCTTCTAATAGATTCAACCATTTATCTACGAAATTTTCATCTATTTGGCCCTCAAATATGGGAATGTGAATGTTTACTTGTACCTTAAAAGGATTTGTGCCTCCAAAGTGGCTGTTGGATGCAGATGTGGAGTTGATGGGAAGTTGTGGAAGGATCTGGGAAAATTTATCCATGATAGTGTTCCTTTGTTTCTCAAAGGCCTCCTGAAGAATTTGATAGGATTTCCTACTCCCTCGTCTTTATCTTCTTCCCCCATGGGTAGTCATCAGGGTTTGCGAGGTTGATCTTGCAAAGGTTCAACTAGATCGAGCCCTACCGCCTTATACCCCGACCTCGTTGGGGACATGCAAAGAAGAATCGAGAAAGAGCATAACACTTTGATACCACTGATCCGAGCATATGCAGGAACACAATAAAATATAGAAATACAAATAAATATAGAGTTGTAGAAGAAACAAGACTTCATTTCATTAATATCACATAACTGAAATATGCTTATAGATAGAATGGAAATAAACTAGCTAGGGCATTGGTAGCTTATCTCTGAGAAGAGATGTGGCGACTACTTGCCTCTAAAATCTCTTACAATGAGGCTCAAAGGCCTATTTATTATTTAGAAACAATTGAAAACCTTAAACATCCAAAAACCTAACCCTGGAGATGAGGTGCCAAAACTATGGGCCCCGTTTGGGTAAATTGGTACATCAACATCTCACAGACGTAACTTTGCCATACGATCTCCATTTGATGTGCACAATACCTCGTTAGAAATATATATCCAAGGAATAAAAATTTTGAGTGACAAAAATGGTCAAGGAACTATGTTACTCTCAGTTTTCCAAAACAATATCGTTTACAGCCTCAAAATGGCTCTCGAAGTTCAAGACCTGAAAAACTGCTAAAACTAGGAAATTGTGCTACAGTTAACGAAACTAAAAATTTGAAAGAAAAAATGGTGGGGGTCCATGTGGAATAGGCAGGTCACCACCAGTATCCACCCAGATCATATGTTTATTAGTTTCTTTTTAATTCCTGTTGTCCCATATACCATGGGAATTATTGTATTCTTGAAAACATCTCCTTTAATTTATCAATGAGAAATGGTGCCTAAATAAAACTTAGCTCAATAATTGTAATTCCTTTTTTCATTAAAGACATTTTTTAAATCCTTATTTAATAGGAAATACCAACAATTATATTCATAAATATATGTTCTCATACAATTTTCTATTTTCATAATGAAATTCCTTCTTAGATAAAATATTGTACCAATAGGTGATATTACGTATTTCTATTTAAAATCATTTTCTACATTCAATGTATGTATATGGTTTCACTGAAATGTTTCCTCTTACTTTATATTTATTACTTTATCATTATTTGCTACTATACATTTTTCAATTATAATTTCTTTCTTGTCCTTGAAATAATTTTAGTTAGTATACTCTTCCAATTTTTCTACTTTAGTATTTCAGATGTAGACATAGTTCATTAACACAAAATGTATGTAATTTATCGTTGACTTATATGAAAGAGAGGTAAACAATTATTTTGGCTTTCCAAATCTGATTAAAAATATATACCTCCTTTCTGGTTTAACTTTTTATTTACATATTCCCATATCTCTTTTTAAATTTCTATGCCTATTACAAAACATATACTATATATTTTCATATGTTAGTAGTCTCATGAAAAACTAAAAATTATAATATTTATGTTCTACTCAACTAAACATTGATGTAAGTTAACACCCTATATTACTTCTACTATTAGTCCTTCAAATTAACAATATCAAATTGTAGCACTACAAGGACTTTCTTCATATCTAATTCTATTCATTTTTCCTCAATAAAAATGTTTGAATGTGTGAATAAAATAAAAAAAATAAATCTTCATAAATTCGTATTCATCAATTAAATCATTTTTTCCATTTCACTTTTTGTCTAGAGAACAACATTCTAATTCCTAAACAGAATAGAATAAACAATTTTTCACATTGAAATAAAGTTAGAAACAACATCTTGAAAATTTATCTTGGGAAACTAAGAGTCAAGTACTTGGCTCCTCCCAACCTTGACACAACTCTTGTTGGTCCCCCTGAGCAACTTAGGCCTGCAAGATCATTTTCTATGTTGAAATTTGCAACAAGAAACAATGAAATTGCCATCCAGAAACAAAATCTACAAAATGGCACCCATAAATGGTTATCATGTGAGGATTTTGGTTTAATTGTCCTTAATTAAATTAAAATTCAATTGTAATCTTATCTCAAACAAATTTTATTAGTTAACTAAGTGTGATAGACTTAGTTAGTGTTGGTTGCCAATTTTGTAGTTATTTCCTACATTTTTTTCCCCCAATTTACCTTATGACTACAACCATTGGGACTATCTTTGCCTCTTTTTCCTACCTTTCTATCTTAAACTGTGTTGTTTCACATTATTTTCATTATCTTTCCATTTCATCGATTATTATCATGTATCTTGTCTTTTTAATGAATAACTTAGGATGAATGTTTGGAGAAGTTCTCTAGTCTTTTGTTGTCCTTCCAGATGCTATTTTTACCACAAAACATTTAGAACATGAGGCATATAGGAGACGTTAAAGGTTTTCTGTTACAGTGAGCTATTACACCACAGCGGTGTTACAACATGATGTTGTTACAAACCTGCTAGAGGAACTTTTGTTATAGTTGTACTACTGACTAGATATCGTCAACTCCTGATGCTTACCTATCCTCTATTGTTGTTACGCTACAACTTTGATTTGCCACAATAGATGTAAAAGTTATTTCGTATTGTATTTTAGGATAACAACCTTTAGGTGGTTTTGATTGTAATATATATTCTTCCAGTCATACTTTTTATTAAGAAGTGGTTGTAATTATATGTATTCTATTTTGATCAACATGAGAATCATAAGATTCTCATGACTGATCCATCCCTCATTTTTCTGAAAAAGTAACCTCTATATAATTCTCGACCCTTGAGGTTGAAAGGTTAGCGGAGAAAAATATTACATTGGCTTTGTAACTTTTGTCACATTAATACAAGTTATCTTATTGATGTTGTTACATGCATTATCTGGTTTACTTTCCGTTTAAGTTCTTTCTCTTCCTACGCCCTACTAGGGAGGAAGGGCCATCCTCTTTAGCAGGGATTATAGTGGTTAAGGTAGTTGTACATATTTCTTATTTTTTTTATATTGGTGGAAGTGTTGTTGTTGTTGTCGTCGATGTGAGTAGATATGCTTCAATTTCAATATTATATATGCTATTACACATATGTGATTAGAGATACCAGTTGGGTAACTGTTGTGTGGCGCACTAGGTACAGAGTAATTGAGGCATGATTACATTCCTATAGATTGTTTTATTCCTTCATGAGTGATTCCTTCCAGCATTTAATTTAACAATGATTTCATTTATTTGGATTTAGTTCTTGTTTGATGTATCGGCATAGATAGTGTCGCTTCCATTGAAATAAAAGATGTCCTTGGATTAATAATTTATGTGTATCATTTTAGTCATTTAACAATGATTAATACATTCCAACATTTTGGCGTCATTGTTGAGGATGGCAGTCATGATCTAATCAACCAAATTTGTTTTTTAAATGATAGAGTGTATCTATTCTAAAACTTCTGGGCTATAATACAAGAGGTAAGAACTTGTGCATCGCTCTAACATACCTGGGCGAGATCAACATTGCTACACTAGGGCACTTAGAGGTGAAATTTCTATTTGTTTTTAAAGTGTCTCCAGCGACACAATTTTCAGGTAGTAAGAGGAGAGGTAAGAACTTGGACATCGCTCTAATATACCCAGGCGGGCTCACCAATGTCTCGCTGAGACACCTAGAAGTGTGAATTTTCACGTGTTTTGTTTAGTGTGTCTTCAGCTATATAGTTATTGGGCAGTAAGACAAGAGGTAAGAACCTGCACATCGCTCTAACATACCTGGGCAGGCTCACCGTTGTAGAAAATGAAGCACTTGTAGGATGAATTGATACACATATGGTCCATGTGTGCCAGTAGGATGATAGAAAAATCCACAAACACCCCACACTCTACTAACTACATGAAATATGGGTCGTAAAAAGGAAAACAAGAGTGCAAACTTGGGAAGAAAAACTTTCTTTGGAGATCTTATCTCAAAAGCAGAAAAGGAACAATCTACTTCATACAGAGATAATAGAAATATGGGACCACAGAAAGTTGCTACTATATCAAAGCTTGAGGCATCGGTGCATTCCGTGTGTGGACCTCACCATCCTTCGAACACCATATCCACTCCTGATATCAGGACTCCAGATTTGAAACAAAAGTGGAAAATCATAGATAAAATCCTGAGAATTGAAGGACAAGGCGAGACCAGTGGGGAGCATCAAGGACCTGAGGAAAAACATTTATTTGATCATCATTTGGATGTTAGTAGTGAAGTTAAATATTTGGTCCTAGAACAACCTGATCCTTTATTTATTTTTCAATATCCTCCATCTTCCGAGGTCGGTTCATCCCATTAGGAAGGATCAGCCATGGGGGACGAGAATATCAAGACAGATAGTTATGTTACTTTTGAATTCCCGATAGTGGAAACATGGGATGAAGCTCCTATGAAAAACATTCCTTTATCATCCCTACTGTCCTTTCAAGGGATGGTTGTTAAGGATCCCGATACCTTTTTGTTTGAATTCGATGTGTTGTGTAGAGGTTCTAACTACACTTCAGACGCAGAGAAGCTGAAATTGTTTCCTTCTACTTTGAAAGGAGAAGCATTAAGATATTTCATGAGATAGGGTGTTGGCACAATTCAAACATGGAATAACATGAGGGAGGCCTTTCACTTTAAGTATCAGGATTATTATTGAACCAGGGATTTGAAGGAAAAAATCTTCAGAAGTACACAAAAGGAGGAGGAGAGCTTGGAAGACTATATGGAATGATTCTGTTACAATTTACAAAGGTATAAGTTTAGTAAATTAGCCCCAGAAATTATGAAACCAATATTCCTAAGAGGTATAAGAGATGAATTTATGGAGCACTTGAATATTTTTGGAAAGGGATACATATAGTAAGAACTGCTTGAAGAAACAATGAAGCTCTGTCTGTGGAGTTCAAGAGGATCGGTCAAGGGGAGAAGTTAAATTCAGGACCCTTCAGTATAGATACATAAGTCCATAAGTGGAGGATTAACCAGAGTAAAGATCGAAAATCTATTTGAGGATTTTAAAACCAACCTCCTTAGCACTCTCTTTGCCCAGATCACTATGACACAAGTTAAGAAAGCACAAGCAGAAGTTGAAGAAGCCTTAGCAATATTTAGTCCTCGATGCAAAAAGAAACATTTAGAAAGAGAATGTGGACTGAATACTGTCAGCCTATGCAACATCTGTGAATTGGCACATTATACGAATCAATGTCATGAACTACCCAGACTGAAGGTTGTATTTCAAGAATCACGCGAGGATGTCCAATATTCCTACTTCATCGGATCAAAGAGATCATGGCAGGTATGACCTACAGGTATGCCTCCATATTTTTCTTCTTTTAATCCTTGGAATAATGTTTATAATAGTTAGAAATTTCCATGGCAGTATCCTACTCCTTCCTCAACACAATTTCCTTCACCATGGAACTAGTGGCCTTGCCCTCCACCAATGCAATATCCTCGATCACAATCTCATCATTGGAGCTAGAATTGGAGAGGTAACAGCCAAGGTCCAGTAACGCCTTCACTACCAATGCAGAAACAATTACAATTTCCTTATCTTCAAAATCCTACACCTTCTGTCCGACCCCAATTACCTGTGAAACCTAACCCCAATCCGAATAATAAGGTAGTTCAGAGTATAGACGCTCTGGTTACCTTCCAGACTTATCTTATTACTCCTATTGGACTTAATAAGGTTCAAATTTGATCAGGAAAAGTAATCAGACCTGAACATACTCTCATTATTACCGAAGAAGAATGTGAGTCACCTAGAAAGGATATACTCAATTCTGAGACAACTATTAGACATGTAACAGTTGATACAACACCTGTTGTTACACTTGTAGTAGCCATCTCGGGAAGGTATGTTGTTTCTACATCAGCCAACCCAAGCAAGGCTAGTGCATCTATGACAACTGACTCATCTGTTATGGTTCATGATCCTCCATACCCTCAACGATTAATTGAAACTGGGCCAACCTCATAAACTAAATCTAAGTTCCTCAAAGAATTGCAAAATTTGTATGTGTAGATTCCGCTGTTACAAGCTCTTAAGGAAGTACCTATCTATGCTAAAATAGTGAGGCATCTATGTGTCAAAAAGCCTGGAAGAAAAAAAAAAGACCCTACTACTATCCATGTTATGGGGAAGTTGTCCCAACTTATGATTGATCAGCCTTTGTTGAGTAAATATAATGACCCAAGGAATCCTACAGTGATTGTCCATATTGATGACCAACCCATAACCAACACTTTGATTGATTTGGGGGTAGCCATTAATGTAATGATCAAATATCTCTTTATCTCCCTAAAACTTCATGGACTTAGGCCTACACCCACAGTGCTTGAATTAGCAGATAGGTCTTTTGTTAATCCTGGGGGAATGATAGAAGATGTGATGATCACTCTAGCTTATTAGAATTATCCAGCTGATTTTCTCATTTTACAAACAAAATCCAACCTAGGGGGTCATCCTTTAATCGTTGGAATAACATGGTTAGCCACTACAGACACATATATCAGATGTAGGTATGGATTTATGGTGATCTCAGATGGGCAGGCCACTCATAATTTGAGCCTTTATCCCCCCAAAAAAACTCATATGTATTTGACTAGTCCCTCGTGGGATGAATTTGAACCTAAATCTGATATTTCCCTACCTCCCTCACACTTGCAAAAGAATAATACTTTAAGGATGAAACAGAGGATGATATCATTAATGCTTTTATTATCAATTCACTCTCTATTCCCTCGATTATATATCTGGAAGAAGATGAGGTAGATGATGTAATTACGGAACATTTGAAAACTAATCCACATACTACCATCAGTCTTGTTGAAATTGAACTTGACAAATATTTAAACATTAATCCTAACTTGATTGTTGAACAAAACAGATTGTTGATACAGCTGTTACAAAAATATAAAAAGGCATTTGAATGGGACTATAGTGATATGAAAGGAATCCACCCTCGCCTATGCACTCACCACATTTACCTTAAAGAGGACTCCAAACCAGTTATACAATCTCAACGTCGAATGAATCTTGCACTTAAGGAGATGGTGAAAGAGGAATTGCAGAAACTCTTCAATGCTAATTTCATCTACCCCATTTCTGAAAGCCAGTGGGTGTCTCCGCTTGTCATATTTCCAAAAAATAATGACAAGTGGAGAATCTGTGTAGACTATAGATAGCTTAACAAGGCCACTCAAAAGGACCATTTTCCTTTTCCATTCATTGACTAGGTCCTAGATACTCTCTCTGGGAAAAAGTTCTTTTCATTCCTGGACTGGTTCAGTGGCTAAATCAAATACAGATTGCCCCGCCAGAGTACCAAGATAAGACAAAATTCACTTACTAATCTGAAAATGGGTAGATAACTTGAAATTCTTATGTGCAAGCACCTCCCACTCAGTTAAACAAATAAATAATGGTGCTTATACATGATTGTGTGAGATTTTATAATTGAAATAGGTGTATGTTTTTTAACTGTTTAAGTGCTTTAAGAAAAAAAAAATTGTTGATATTAAGCATGTGCAACAACCATAAAATGCAGCAAATAAACATAAAAAAATAACAGCAAATTTAATATAGGATTTCACCCGAATATTGTGGGCTACGTCTCGAGCTTTTGTTAACTAACTTGGATCTTTGGGATTATGATGAAAAATATATTTTACAAGTAAATACTTAACTCCAATGGTTATTTGGGTTGTACCATTGGGTTTAGAATATCATCATACCCCTAATCATGGCTGTCATCACTCTAAAGAAAGATCTAGGTCCCCTTAGACTTGATTTCTGTTGTCGGTGCCTTAAACTTCCATGCAGCTTATCAAGCTCTATAAGTCTCCAAATGACTCTCAAAATCCCTTAAATGGATTCAAAATGTCAAAAAGAGTCATAATAGACTATTCATTTGCATAAATTGGCCGCCGGTTACTCGAGTTACGCCTCCAACACGTGGTGGCACCTCCTAGCTCTAGGGTCACTGAAAAATTCTCTGAAGCATCTCTGCATTCAAAAATTTTCAAAATATTCTAAAAATACATCCAATGGATTCAAAAGGCTCAAAATAGTCAGAATTGACTACCATTTTGCTGACAATGAATATTGGTTGCTTGGAATAAGCCTCATTCTCCTGGTAGCACCTGGTGGCTGTCGTGGCCCTTAGAAATTCTCTGAAGCATCTCGGCCTTTAGAAGTCCTCTAATAGCTCTGAAAACCATACCATTAGTTTGATAATGTATAAAAAAATCAAAATTTACTATTTTTTTCCAAAGTAAGTCTTCTAGCTACCTTGGCTAGCCCTCAAACTGTTGTTGGCCCAAGGTGGCCCTAGTGGCCCCTAGAACTTCTTTGAAGCCAAACCTCCCTCACAAGTCCTCTTATGTCTCTGAAACCCTCACCAATGATTCTAGAAATTCTGATGTATTCTAAATTAACTATTTACACTCTTAGAATGGACGAATCTAGCTCAAGATAGAGCCTAAACAGTTTTTCCCAGTAACTCCTAAATCAGCTCCATTAAATCTAGAGAACTTCAGTTAGTTGGAGTCAAATTTCATAATTCCGCTTCAAAAGGTGCATTTGGCCAACTTTCCACTAGGATAATCGTAAATTTTAATATCAGGTAAGTGGTGGGGCACATTCCCAAACCACACGGTCTTCAAACCATCACCTCCGGCGGGGACTGCGCATGTAACTCTGGTTTAAACTCTAGTTGAAGAAGTGGTTAAAAAAAACCATCGGATGACTTAGCGGTCACCTAAAACTTCAAAATTTTGGCCATGTGAATGCCTTTGTGGTTTCACTGGTGGAGATGTCAGTCGGCGGTTACATATCGATGCTTGGTCCATGGGCTAAGGTCCTATGGGGGACGGGCTGGCCCCTATGGACCCCCAAACGTGAAACTGTTAAACCTTAAATGCAAACCGAGACCGTAATAGGTTAAGCACCAATTGATAGGGGAGACACTTAATGCATGGGCATGTTGGTGGGGAGATCGTGGGGTCGACTCCTATCCCCAACTAAAAAATTTACACCACTTTTCCTGGGCCACGTGGCAGCCTCTGGACCTGCGACATGGCGACCTCTAATTGGAAAATCCATCCATGTTCATTAAAAATGTGATACGTGTCAGCATATGACTGGCCCTTAAGGAATATTTCCTAGAATATTCTAGGAATATTCCCTGGAATATTCTTTTTGTTTTTTTTTTCAAATACCAATCAAATTTGGTAAAAAGCCAAAAATTGCAGTTTCTAGGACTTTTCAAATCGCGATAACTTCTTCATACGATGTCGGATTTTTGAACCGTTCACGGTGCCAGAATCAAGAAGACAGGATCCATCCGGTCACTTAGGTTCGGTACACTTCCAAACACTTTGAAATTTGAGCTATCACTTAGGCCCTTGACCCAAATCTGATCACACCTTGCCATTGGGAATCTTTTGGACCCCAAAAGACTGATTACCTGATCTATTCAGTAGATGAGAGTATAACACCCTCACTTTTCTAGCCTCCATACACTTTTCCTTGCATGGCTGAGTGCCTTTGAGCCCAACTCGAAGGTAGTCAACATTCCCCTCTTATATGCTCTTGCCCTTTTGTCAAGAATTGTCTTCCTTGCTCATCCATAAATTTCTAGCGAGAAATTTATGGAAGGAACTTAAAAATCATGTCCTTGATCATCGATCCAAGGTGGCTCAAAAAAACATGAGATTACAATAGAAATGCATACATAACTGAAATTTGCATATGTACAAATGAATGTATGTCTTACTGTGTCAAGAATTCAAACCACTTCTTACCAAGCTACTTCCATGGCGATTTTTGCTGCTGAAAATCTTCTTCATGTGAAACATCTATTCTCACATCAATGATGGAATCTTTGGTTCCAATTTCGCCATTCTTTTTATCCTCTTACTTCATGTGCTTGGGATGATTAGTTGGATGCAATGTCCAACATTGGGCAACAAAAGGTCCCTTCTTTTGGAAATGTGTGCAATTCTTGTGCACCTTCTTTGCATGTTGCCTTCACTTCAACTATTTCCTGTGTGCTTTCTTTCTCTTCCAGCATCTCGAAGCTTCATGGTTAAACATACCACAATAGGAAAAAAAACTCTTTCTTCCATTCACGCATGCAAAATTTCCATGCTTAACATAAACATAATCAACTTGACTATGGGAAGAAGTATACCTCAAATGTTGCTTTGCATGTCCATATTTTTTACCTTCTTGAGGAGATGAACTTGTAGAGGTTCCAGCTTTCCTTTGAAGATTAAAATCAGTGTTCTTGTCTTGATAGCTGTCAGAACTCTCTTGCTCACCATAAGATGCATGCATACAAACTTCTTGCTGCAACATAGGCTTCAAACAATGGAAATCAACTTGAAAATAAAATTTACATGTTTGTGGTTTAGAACTTGGAACAAAAGTTTTTTTTTAATTTGTCTCAAATGCCTTCATGGCTGTAGAGTTTTCGCCATAATATTGAACATAGCCTAGACCAAATATCTTAGGTCTATCCTCAACCAAAATAGGATCAATAATGCCTTGTGCATGTTTTCTTAAACCCTTACCTTCATAGCCAATTTTAAACATCAATGTGGACCCTATACCTCTAGTGTGCTTTTTAAATGAAGCTACACATCTATCTGAAGAGGAAATATAAGACAAATTTGAGTGTTTTACCTTTGCTTCACGCATGTGTTTGGTTAAGGCCTCTTGGGCTTGATGGAGTTGCATATCCATCTCATTCATTCTTTGAAGAAGTCCTCCTTTCTCTTGCTTCATAGCAACCAATTTCTCATTAAGTCTAGTTCTTTCCTTTTTATCTTCAAACAGAACTTGTGCCCTATCCTTCAGGATGTAGAAGTCTCACTTCATCTCTTCATCTAATAATCTTGTGAAGGAGGAGGATTTTAAAACCTCAGTTGAAGAATTTTTCATCTTATTAAAATGAACTAAAGAACTTCAACAAAATTCACAAAGATTAAAAAAAAATTGGCAAAGCTTTTGAACGAAATGGTTGTAGAGTCAAGCTCTTCTTCAAGCAGCCTTTTGCAAACAAACCCTCTTGTGCTTCAAGGGTTGCCTTGAGGTCCTTTGGGTAAGGAATATTCCTTCAACCCTTCTTCCTTATTGTCCTCTTCTGGACATAGCTATTAGTAGCTTTCCCTTCTCCTCTAGAAAACTCAAACTTGTAAGCATCAGTCAATTTGCAAACAGTAAAATACTTTGCACTGTTAAACACCTTTCAAGTCAAACAAGCAACCTACTGCTCTTGTCAAAAAAGAAACCTAGTTCTCTGTCAAGCAAGCAACCTAGTGCTCTGATACCAACCTAATCTGAAAATGGGTGGATAACCTGAAATTCTTATGTGCAAGAACCTCCCACTCATTTAAACAAATAAATGATCATGCTTATACATGACTGTGCGAAATTTTATACTCGAAACAATTGTATGTTTTTTAATTGTTTAAGTGCTTTAAGAATTTTTTTTTTCTGATATTAAGAATGTGCAAAAACCATATAATGCAGCGAATAATCATCAACACATAACATCAAATTTAATAAAGGAGTTCACCTAAATATCGTGGCCTACGTCTCCTTGAGATTTTGTCAACTGACTTGGATCTTTGGGGTTATGATGAAAATTATATTTTACAAGTAAATAATTAAATATAATGGTTATTTGGGCTGTAAAATTGGTTTTATAATATCTTCATACCCCTGATCATGGTTGTCATCACTCTGAAGAGAGATCTAGGTCCCCTTAGACTTGAATTCTGTTGTCGGTGCCTTAACCTTACCTGAGGTTCTATGTGGCACTAACCCTTTATGAAATAATTTAATGTCCCTGAAACCTCACCTAATGTCTCCAGCATATATCATACCTCCAAAATAGACTGATCATTTTCTCAAAATGAGCAGTGGCTCCCCAATCTAGGCCTCCATCCACTGTTCGCCCTAGGCTGCCGAAAACTTTATTATGGCTTCTCAAGCTCTAGAAGTCTCAAAATAACTCTTAAAATCCATTACATGTATTCATAATGTCAAAAATAGTCATAAAAGACTATTCATTTTCATAAATTGGCCTCTGGTTTCTCTAGTTACACCTCCAACACCTGGTGGCAGCCCTTGGTTCTAGGGTCACTAAAAACTTATCTAAACCATCTCAGCCATCAAAATTATTAAAAAGGTTTTAGAAATCCTTCCAATGGATTCAAAAGGTTTAAAATCATCATAATATACTACTATTTTGCTGAGAATGGATACTGGCTGCTCTGGATAGGCCTCATTCTCCTGGTGGCACGTGGCGGCCCTAGTGGCCCTTGGAACTTATCTGAAGCATCTAGGCCTTCATAAGTCCTCTAATGGATCTAAAAACCACACCATTAGTTCCATAATGTCTAAAACATCCAAACTTGACTATTGGTTTCCTGAGTAAGGCCTCTAGCTGCCCTGGCTAGGCCTCAAACTGCTGTTGGCCCTTGGTGGCCCTAGTGGCCCCTAGAATTTATCTGAAGCCAAAGCTCACTCAAAAGTCCTCTAATGGCTCTGAAACCCTCACAAATGAGTTTCTAATGTCTGAGATTGTCGAAATTAACTATTCACACTCTCAAACTAGATGAATCTAGCTCAAGATAGAGCCTAAACAGTTTTTCCCAGTAACTCCTAAATCAACTCCACTAAATCTAGAGAACTTCAGTTAGCTGGAGTCAAATTTGGTAATTCCACTCCAAAAGGCACATTTTTCCAACTATCCTCGATGATAATCGTAAATTTTAATGTCGGGTTAGTTGTTGGGCACATGCCCAAACCACCCAGCCTTCAAACCATCACCGCCGGCGAGGACTGCGCATGTAACTCCAGTTTAAACTCTAGTTGAAGGAGTGGTTAACGAAACCATCAGATGAGTTAACAGTTAGCTAAAACTTCAGAATCATGGCCATGTGAATGCCTTTGGATTTTATCTGGTGGAGATTTCGGTTGGTGGTTACATATTGGTGCTTGTTCCATGGGTTAAGGTCCTATGGGGGAGGGGTTGGCCCCTATGGACCCCCAAACATGAAATTGTTAAACCTTAAATGTAGCCCAAGACCGCAATAGGTTAATCACCAACTGACAATAGAGATGGTTAATGCGTGGGCATTCTAGCATGGAGGTCGCGTGGTCGACTCCTGTCTCCGACCAAAAATTTTACACCACTGTTCCTGGGCCATGTGCCAGCCTCCAAGAATGCCACTTGGTGGCCTCCAAGCATGCCACGTTTTGGGCTCTAATTGGCCAAACCATCCAGGTTCATTAAAAATGTGACATGTGTCAGCATATGACTGGACCTTAAGGAATACTTTAGAGAATATTCTAGGGAATATTCCAAGAATATTCCCTAGAATATTCTTTTGTTTTTTAATTTTCAAATACCTAGTCAAACTTGGTCAAAAGCCAAAAATTGCAGTTTACTAGACTTTTAAAATCACAATAACTTCTTCATATGGTGTTGGTTTTAAGAACCATTCACGGCACTGGAGTTAGGAAGACGATATCTATCTGATCACCTAGGTTTGACACACTTTGAAACACTTTGAAATTTGAGCTATCACTTAGGTCCTTGATCCAAATCTTATCACTTGCCCGTGAGCTACTTTTGCATACATAGTCCTTCATTTTGGCCTCTGTAATGTGCCAAAAACTTTTTAGAGGGCCATATTGGGTATTTTGTCTAATCTTTTGAATGAATGTCTTGAAATATTTATGAATGATTTTACACCCTACGGGGATTCCTTTGATACAACATTAGTTAATTTGGAAAAGGTGTTGAAATGTTGTGAGCAAACTAATGTTGCGTTGAGCATGGAGAAATGCCACATGATGATGATCGAGGGAATTGTGCTTGGAAATTTCATTTCAACAGATGGAATCAAGGTATATCCTGCAAAAATTGAGGTAATCTCAAAAATCCCAACTCCTAAAACTCCAAAAGAGGTACATATTTTTTTGGGACATGCATGGTACTACAAGAGATTTATAGAAAATTTTTCAAAGGTTGCATCTCCTCTATTTTATTTCCTCATGAAAGATGCAGAAGTTGTGTGGACAAGAAAGTGTGAGCAAGCCTTTCTAAATTTAAAGAAGTGTGTAACATAAGCACCTTTTTTACGAGGACCAAACTGGAGATTGGCATTCCATATCACTACGGATGCATTTGACATAGCTGTGGGTGTTGTTTTGGGGAAGCTAGAGGAAAAGAAACCTTATGCCATTTACCATATCAACAAGAATTTAAATCCAATTGAACTCAGCTATACAGTGAATGAAAAGTAATTCCTAGTAGTACTGCATGCTATCAACAAATTTTGGCACTACATCACCATGTATCAAGTATTTCTACACAGTAACCATGCTACAATTAGATTTTTAATGAAAAAACCTGTTACTAATGGTAGAGTTACATGATGGTTTTTTCTGTTACAGGAATTTGATATCACTATTTTAGATAAACCCGGAAAATATAATGTGGTTATTGATTTTCTTTTTAGATTAACTATAAGTGATGACTACGCTCCCACTGAGGAATATTTTCTAGATTAATATATTTTTTCCATCTCTAATCACTCACCATTGTATGCAAATATAGCCAATTATCTTGCTGCAGGAAAATTTATACACCATTTATCTTCCAAAGAAAAGAGGAAGATCATACAACGGAGTGCTACCTACTCCTAGATATAGGGCAATCTCTATCACACCGGGCCAAGCTATGAGGAACCCTGCGGAGGGCACTTCGCTGACAAAAGGACAGCCTATAAAGTACTCTCAACAGGGTACTACTGGCCAACTATATTCCAGGATGCCAAGAAGTTTGTGAATGGATGTGATAGATACCAAAGGATGGGCCAGCCCCTGAAATCAGATGAGATGATGTTACAACCTCAGATAGTGATAAAACCATTTGAGAAGTGGGCCCTAGAATTTGTAGGGAAAATTAATCCTTCATCACAACAAAAAATCATACATATTGGTCTACACTGACTATGTCACAAAGTGGGTCGAAGCAAAGGCACTAATTAGAGCTACAGAGTAGGCTGTTTTAGACTTCCTATTCGAAGATATATTTTTTCACTTCAAGATAACCAGGGAGATAGTGAGAGATGGAGCGCCTCAGTTCACATCTAATTTGATTAATAAGCTGGTTGAGATGGAATTAATCACAGGATCGCTTCACCTTATCACCCACAAGAAAATGGTCAAGTAGAAAACACCAATAAAGTCATTGAGGGAATCTTAACGAAGACAGTATCCAGTGACCGAATATATTGGGCCGAGAAACTTCCAAAATTGATTGTGGGCTTATAGAACAACATGGAGGAATACTATAGGCTTCTCACCATATGAATTGGTGTATGGTAAGAATCCTTTATTCCCCATATAATTTGAAATAAATACATTAATAACAGCATTGCAGGTCAATCTGGACTTAAACACAACACAAAAACAAAGATCAAACTAGCTCAATGAGTTGGAAGAGAAATGACTAGCTACCATTCAGCAGATAGAGATCATTTAGCAGCAGAGATCTAGATGGCATAACGGGTTTATTAATAGGAAGAAGTTCCAAAAAGGAGATTGGGATCTCTTATACAATTCAAGGTTCAAGGATTTCAAATACAAGCTCTGCACTAGATGGATAGGTCATTGGAAAGTAGACACAGTATTTGACAATTGGACTATACAATTGGTCACCATCGACAATGCCAAGACACCATTACTGGTTAATGGGCATCGTATGAGGTTCTATCATCTACCCGCATCGAAGGAATCATTTGCTAACATTGTCGTGGACTCTGGTATTCATGTTACAACAGTAGGGGAATGTTCCCCTATGTAGCCTGAAATTTGAAATTCCAATAAGTGTCGTAGCTAAAAATCACCTTTGCGGTAGTTGTTACACCTATTTAAAAAAAATAAAAAATAAAAAATAAATAAAAATAAAAATGATAATAACAATATGATTGTGAAAACCTATTTCCGGGGCACGGTCAGAAAAATTGTAATAGTTGAAAACCACTCTTATGGCGGTTGTTACACCCATTTATTTTTTTCATCCTAAAACATCATCCTTCCTTCCTGATACATTTTACAAGATGATGTTATTCATTTGTTTTTCTTTCTGTATCTATCTCTCCTAATAATCATGTTTTCTGAAGAATACTCTGAAGGTTGTCATGTTTGTTACACATGTAACAGCCGACAGCCACGAACATTGTTTCTTATTTCGTCACATGCAGTAATAATTGTGCCAACCAAGTGTGGCTGCCATGATAAATATGAGTAGTACATTGCCAATACAAATTCCCCCTCCACGTCGCTTCAGGTATGTCATTCAAAAGGTAACATCATCATTTCAGAGTTTGGTGATTAATCAAAAGTAATGTTATTCCCATGACAGTCGTGGGCGGTCGTCACCATTAAAGAAGGGGGGATATATCTTGTAATCATTGAAAAAAATTATAGTTATGAACCGCTATTAACCCTACATGCATCTAGTTAATATCATAGTAGCCAATGATGACCAAATCCGACCAGAAAAGGGGTGTGTACTTAGAACCCATTACTTTCCATAATGGGACATTTATGAAGAAATGTGTTAAGTATGATTCGATAATCTGTAAATCCTGTCACCTCCCATCGCCCTCCTCAAATCAAGCCTTGTATCGTCCTCTGAAACTCTTCATTCGGGATAAGCAGAATAAGGAGCCGAGAGGAAATAAGTAGTGCAGGTACATTATAGTGGGTTGAGAAATAAGGAGTGAATTAAGAACAACAGCAAGATGGGTGGAGCAGCAGTAAAACACGAGATGGATTCATGAACGCCTTGCAGAACTTTCTGGAAGCCTATGAGGTATTCATAGATTCCAGATGGATTGAATATTTTCAGAAATTGGAGGGTTGCGATGAGGTGGTTGCAATCAAATTCACTCAAAATTTGAATAACCACTGGAAGCAATTCAGGGGCCTAAAAATTAAGGTGACAGAAGAAGTAATCATCTGAGTAACCACATTTCCAGTAGAGGGACAAAGATGGTTCAACAGGAAAATAAATGACCCCTCTTTGAAGGCAGACTTCCTAGAAGGAGAAGAAAAGTTAGAAAATAAAGGAAAAGGAATTGACAGGTTATCACTCCCTCAGCCATGGGCAGATGTCGGCTTGGGTTTAATCAAATACATTACTTGTAAGGGAAGATCCACAATAATTTTTAATTATCACATCCCTCTACTCAATCATCTTTGGCACCAGCAAAATATCATCCTTCCATTCTACTTATTGGGAAACATTAAGCATATGGCGGCAGAAGTGAAGACAACAACACATTTGGAAGCATGTGTGACCAATCATGGACTTATCAAATTGATCATGTTGGATGACCTAATCCAACATGAACGGAGCTAGAAATAATTGAAGCAAAAAACACCTAGGACAAGCCAGAGAAAACGGGTCGTGACTTCGAAATAAAATTAGGTGGAAATTGAGACCCAGACTCGCCCTGCCAGGTTCAGAATTGGAAAAGAACCCACTAACGAACCAATTACGGATGTAAGGAAAAAATGGAGGGTGAAAATTAACTTGCCCACAGAACCTTTTCCCACAGTAGAAAAGCAGAAATAAGTAGAAGGATTAGAACAAGAAAGAGAACCCTCCTCATCAGGTAAGGATGAAACTCATGTCTTGCTTTTAGAAATTGAAAATCTAAGAAAGGAAATGAATAGTTGAAACAAATATTATCTAACGGAATTGAATCTTGGTACTTGTATGCATGACATGTTTTCAAGGACTAACAGTAGCAGGGTATAAGGTCTATGGGGAAAACACCAGCCCAATGGAAACAAAAATAGAACCCTAGGATGTTATTACAGAAGAACCTTCTAAGGATACTGCTGTTACACAAGAACCAACAGTTAAAGGAGAGCCTCCTATAGTAATTGACCTAGAGGTTGATACACAAGAACTTGTGGATGCCATTGTTGTTACAAAAGAAACAAAAATTGACATAGAGGCTACTCTAGGCGAAAATGAAGGGGTTGATACACAAGAACCCACCGGTGAAGCTGTTGTTACATAAGAACCAGCAGCAGAGGTGGAGTAGACCCATTCAACAGAGGTTGTTACACTGATTATTTATGTTGATATTGAATGCAGAGGAACGCAGAGTCCCATCGTGGGATGGAGTTCAGAGAAAATCTTGTTAATTTCTGAATTATAGAATTGGAAACAAGAAGAAATCTCCCTTCGGGAGGGGGCGATTTCATTGAAAGAACATCAGAATAAGATAAGGGATTTATAGGAAAAATGGATGAAATACGATTTGAAGAAAGGATGGGAAGAATATAAGAGGAAGGAAGTTGTAAAGAAGTAGGAGGAACAGTTGTTGTTGTTACAACAATAGGTTGAGGATCTAACTATGGATCAAAAACTCCATGACCTTGCCCTCAATATGTTGGGGTGTAGGTGACCTTTCCCATCCTACCCCATTTTTCTATGGGAACATTATTTCCTATTTCAGATAAAATTCGTCATGGAGAATAGGCCCTATCTGTGTTCTTCCACTCACACATTCTTAGATGTATTTCGTGCTTCCAATTTTCATGAACAAAGCCTGTTGTGTGAGTTATTCTTGCACAATATCATTTGCAAGAACGTAAGTATGTAAATGGTAGTGGCTATATTCTCCTACATGGGGGATTTGTAATTGCAAGCCTTTGTGTCATTCATGAAGAATCATATTTAGTGGAATTTTCTCCACCAAATATATGGATGTAAATGAAGAAAAGATAGCATTATGGATCCAGGAAAAACCAGGATGGTCCGCCGAGTTAAGAGAGGAATTTAGAAGAATTTTGAGCACTCTTAGGATAAGGAAACATAATTCCACTTACATAACAAGGATTGTGAACTTCTTCCTTAATTAGTTCTAAGTAATGAAGAGCTGAGCCCTAACTGGGTGCTTCAAATGCACAGAAGCCAACAGTGTTGAGCTGTTGAAGGGGGACCCATTTTAATTTCAGAACTTTGTGGTAGTTGTTACACATATACCAGCATCTGCACAGATAATACAAACCCTTAGCGCTTCCTGTCTTGGGTTAAGTTTCAAGTTCCCTTTGATTTGGCTGCCAATACAGGATTACCAGAGTAATTATGAATTGAACAAGTATGAATCAGAGTCTTAGGTACAACAGCTGATAGCTACTGAAGGGTACAAGTTTGCATATGAAGATACAGCCGATGCTTTTGATCTCATTGACCTACACCGGAGATATTCTCATGAGAGATGAGATTTTTCATGAGGATATGCAAGTGCTTCAGTTGGGGGGAGATGTTGGGTGTTACTTTTGTACTTATTTCCTACATTTGTTTCCCCCATTTTACCTTATGACTACAACCATTGGGACTATCTTTGCTTCTTTTTCCTACCTTTATATCTTAAACTGTATTGTTTCACCTTATTTTTATTATCTTTCAATTTCATCGATTACTATGATGTATTGTGTCGTTTTTATGACTAACTGAGGATGAATGTTTAGAGAAGTTCTTTGGTCTTTTGTTGTACTTCCAGATTTTATTTTTAGAATAATATATCTAGAGCATGAGGCATACATGAGAAGTTAAAGGTGTTTTGTTGAAGTGAGTTGTTACACCGCGGCTTTGTTAGACCACGATGTTGTTACAAACCTGCTAGAATAATTGTTGTTACAGTTGTACCGCTGACTCAATATCATCGAATTCTTATGCTGACCTGTCCTCTATTGCTGTTATGCTACAGCTGTATTCACTGCTGTCTTTTTTGAGTAGGGAAGTCCAGAATATCACTGAAAGAGGTTTACCTTCCCCATCCATCTTCTGTAATGCAATAGGGATATTTTCTGCCTAAAAAAATAAGAAGAGATGTAACAAAAAGGATGAATATCTCAATACTCCTTCCTCGGGTAATTTAGTCAACTAATAATGCATATTATCAACAATGAATTTGGCAAAGTTGAAGACTAGTTCTGGATGTTGTCCTAGAGACAAGGTAGAGAGGAAACCTAGAATGGAGGAATCTATAAACTCATCCTCAGCATAGCCTAGAATTAATGAAAGCATGGAAATGATTTGTTTACAGCCCTCAAGGAAGTCAAAAGTTTCATAAGGTGGATTTACCTTAGGAATGTCAACATGGTTGGGACAAAAGTTTTGAAAGATCATGAATTTTTTAGGAAAGTCCAGATCTAGATAGAGCTGTGTTAAATCTTCAATGGACAATGATATTTCTCTTGGATCGTAGCTCATTTGGAGCATTTCATTGATGACTTTAACAATTATGTAAAATAGGAAATCTCTATCTTTGTTTACCATACATCTCTGGTTAGAGATATAGTGTAACTAACATAACCTAACAAAATCGTGAGCTTGATGGGTGATGGGAACCACATATTTAGGCAAGTTTGAGTCCCATAAAAGTATATAATTTTCCACTTTCTTCACAAATTTCTCATGACACCAGTTATGTACTTGAAGTAGATTGAACTCTAAGGCAGCATCAGTAATTCTATAGTCTAAATCAATCAACGGACTACTCTCTTCAGAGGTGACAGGTGGCTGCAAATGTCTAACTACTTCAATGGAATCTCCAGTTAGGGCAGGAGTAGGTTTATTGATTTTTGAAGGTTTAGGGTTTGGAAGCTTGTGGGGGGCAGGCTTCTAAGGTTTGGGACCTCCAGTCCTAGGAGTGACCTGCGTTTTTGTCATTTTTGAATAAAACTGAGCAATATTAGACTATTTTCTTAGTTTCTTTTGTGAAATAGACGGCTAATTGAGCTGCTTTTGGGAAAAATTCAGAATCTGGGTGAGGGTTTTACGATGAAAATGCAGATTTTCAATGTGCAAAGGACTGGAAAAATAGATTTCAACCATGGAAATTACCTTTAGATGGTTTAAAACACTAAAAAACTAAATATGGAGGAGAAGGAAAATTCTGGGAAAATTTTGACCGGGTTCCACCCGTTTCTTCAAGGTTTGGGCACTTTCAGATCAAGAAATTTACATTTCTCATCGTGACTGATTTCAATTTTCCTTTGAATTTGTGAAATGTGGGTTTGAAATTCAGATAAATGGCATTTTAAAGATATAATAGTGGTCGAGGAGAATGTTTAGGATTGTACCAGTCTTCAAACTGGTTGCAGCTGCTTTGTAGAAGGCATAGAGAGACTTCAGAGGTGAATTTCAAAGGGGAAATTGGCTTTAGGTCAGAAAATTGGTCAGCAGAGGCTAAGAAATGGTGTTTGTGAGTGATTTATAAAGGGAAAAGGCACAAATGGTATGGAAATAATGAAAAACTAAGGTTAAAACCTTAGGTTTTATTGATATGTAGGGTATTAATTATAGGTCAAAATCAAATGGCGGGAGTGGTTTTTCATTAAAGGCGAAACCATTAGTGATTATCACATTTCTCCTGAGCGGTAAGCAGTTTTTCACTTTTGGAATGTGATCCAGTAGAATTGAGACACCTAGTGGATGGTGGTTTCATGAAACAACTTTCATCGCATTATTTTTCATAAACTTTTCCCGATCACTTTTGTTATGCGATATTGAATATACGTAGTTGGATTTGATCGCATGATGCAAACGGTTGAGATGCATCGGGAAGCTCAGGGACAAGGAAAGGTGGGATCCGAGTTTAATGTCAGTCGTTGATTCGATAGGGATGATCAACGGTTGAGTTTTAATGTGATGAGGAGTGGTGGGGCACGGGAATGGTTTATCGCATTAGATTTGGACCGTTAGATTAATGAGATGAGGATGATCAGAGGGATGGGAATGAATGCGAGGGTGCATATTTATTTGATGAGTTTTATGTATAAAGGGGTTTATTCATAGAATGGGGTGGGTTTGATAAAATTAAACCAAGGTTCAGACTTTGGTAAAGGAATATATACCGAGGGAAAGGGGTAAGTTTAAAGCGTTAACCTTGGGTAAAGGTAAATGCAGGAACGGGAGTAACAGTATTATTTTTCTGCACTATTTCTAATACATAGTATGTAAAAATGCACTTTTTGTTTTATTTTAACTTTATTATATAGTTTAAGATTTATTTCAAGTTCTAAAACTATAGGGGAGCAGGAATATTTCTTATGTGTATTTTTATATCAAAGGGATAATTTTGAGATGTTTTTTCAACATGTGAGTAATATCTTTGATATAAAAGCATATAATATAGGGGTTTTTGGGATATGAAATAAAAAGAAGTTATATTAATAGGACTAGAATATTTTATAGGGAGTTAATAAAATAGGTCAAGTGTTAATATGAAAAGGGACAATGAATACTAAAAATTTCATAACTAAAACAAAGGAAAGTGAAAATTAGAGTAAAGTTTCATTTTCATAACTCATTCACTTTTACTTAGTATATCATGTTTTTTGAGGGTTTTATGCTTTGTAAAATGGAGGAAGTTAATCAAATGGAACTTTATGTAATATTTAAGTAAGAAAAGAGTTTCTCACTTATGAATTTAAATGGTGATGAGTGCATGAAGGGATAAATGATGAAAATTTCTGGGGTTAATATAGAAACTTAACATTTTCAACTAATCACTCTTTGAGCCTTGGGTCCGGTCCCAACAGAAGTCAAAGAAATGCCTTCAGCCTCTTTGACTGATAGTCAAGAATATTAAATTGCTATGGGGAGGGGAAATTAGTTATTTATAGCCTGGTGAAAGTTCTTCTACCTACCCAGTCATATCTTCTAACATTTTTTCCTTCTATTTTAATCAGGTGCATTTGAACTAGCAACCTTACAACCTTTTATTATTATTTTTTAAAGCATTAAACTATCTAATTCTACACTTACTTCATCCAAGAATCTAGATTAAACTATTGGATTATTTTATTCCCTACCTAACTATTGAATTTCCATGATTAAAATGTATGTCAATTCTTTATTCACTATCTACAACATTTGAAATTGAAAGATGTCAAGTCAATATTAAATTTTTCAACTCATCACAGATTATGGCATTTATTAACATTCTGCCATAATCAACTGCAAAAAGTAAAAGTAGTGGCATTTAGACATGCACACTTTCATGTTTTATTCATCTTTTTCTTTTGGGGTATATTATTTTTTCTAAGTCCTTTGATCTTTCTTTTAGGAATTTTTACCCTCTTTTTGATTTTTTGATTTTTTTATATTTTATTTTTGATTTTTTATTTTTTTTTAATTTTTTTAAAAAATATGGGAATGCAACTTGCAGAAAGCAAAGTATGTACATATTTACAAGACTACAATCAATCAAGTCAAAATTATGAATCCTATATTTATAGGTTACTAACATCGAGTTCACTTGGGGATGGCATTTCCTGGTGGAATGTCAAGAACTCTAAGATCAGTAGCCTTTAACTTTAACCTTGGTTATCCTATAATTTCCTTCTGATTTCTACAACAATTCATACTTATGATATTTTATACTACAAAGGTTAGGGCCTTCTATTCAGGCTTCAACTTTGTAGATAAAATCTCCAATCCAATCTACACACTTTCAATGAATATTTACAATGATAAAAGTCAATAAATCTAACTGGTGACTGACTCAGAAGAATAGTAGTGTTTCAGCATCCTACCATTCATTGGTCCTTCTTGAAGTTCAGCTCCATCCAAATTCTTGATGAAAAAATAATTGTTACCTCTATAACCATATATCACATAAGGTCCTTGCCATAGAAAGTCAAACTTTCCATGTTTTCCTTTATCCTCTCTCCATGAATCCCATCTCAAAACTTGATGTCCAATGAAAAAATCATCTGCTTTAATCCTTTTGTCAAAAATATTTTTAATTTTATCATGTAAAACTTGTGATCTTTCATAAACTTTTTCCCTAATGGTTTCATTAATTCTTCGCTGAATATCATTTGTTTCCACTTGTGATTCGTAAATGATCTTCATGATTTGAACATCCAAGGAAGAGGGGAAAACTGCATCCATTCCATCGACAATTTGATAAGGGGAAGATCCAATAGACTTCTTTGTGGTAAGTCTATCAGCCCATAAGGCATATACTAGTTTTTTGTTCTAGGTATTTTTGTTTTCTTGAAGTAATTTTTTGATGATATTGATTAAGCTTTTGTTTGATGACTCGACTAAACCATTACCCTGGGGATAATATACAGTGGAATGACCTAAGGTAATATCATATTTATTACAGAAAGAAATAATTTTCTTGGATTTGAATACAGCTGCATTGTCAGTGATAATTTTATGTGGACATCCAAATCTTGACAAAATATTACTTTCTATGAATGAGATTATAACTGAATTAGTGGCTTGCCTAGTTTGAATGGCTTCTATCCACTTAGTAAAATAATCTGTAGTAGTTAAAATCCATTTATGTTGGCCTGAGAATGGAGGGTGGATTTCACCAATGAAGTCTAATCCCCATTGTTGAAATGGTTTTTCAGTTGATATAGGCTTGAGGGGTAAGGGCAATAGTTTCTTCTTTCCTTCAAAAATATGACATTTATGACAAGAGGTAACAATTTTTTTGACATTAGAAAATAAATTTGGCCAATAAAAGCCAGCTCTGAGTATTTTTTCTATTGTTCTCTTCTAGTATAAGTGGCCTCCACAGTCACCTACATGAAATTCCTCGAGAATTTTGTCAGGCTCTGATTTTAATAAGCAATTTAGTAAAATCCCACTACTTTCTTTCCAATAAAGTGCATTATTTGATATACAAAACCTCATTGCTTTTTGTTTGATGAATCTAGATTTGGTTGTAGTTAACCCAGGGGGAGCTTGTAAATGTGTAAGTACAAAGATAAAATTAGAGTACCATGGTGAGTCTAGATAGACTTCACTGATCAATGGAGTCGCCATCTCCTCCTGGTCATCTATTTGTGCAATGAAATTTATATCTAAAGAATTAAAATTAGATTCAACCATCAGTTTGGCTAAACCCTGTCCTTTAATGAGCTTTGTTGGTTTTATTTCCAGATCATATTCAAGGATAGTGGCAATCCACTTTCCTCTCCTACCATCAGGCCCATCTTGTGTAAGAATATCTTTGACTATTGCATTAGGGAAATATGCAATGATGTGGGAATGAAGTATGTAAACTCTGAAATATTTTATGGATTTAACCAAGGCTAAAGGTTGTTTTTCCATTATATTGTATTTCAGGGGTGCATCTCTAAGGGCTTTACTAAAAAATGAAATTGGTTGTTCAAAACCTTGATTGTTTTTCTACAGAATAACTGCATCTATGGTATGTTCTAAGTAAAATGAAAGGATTATGAAATCCTTTGTGTAATCTGGGCTAATTAAGACTAGTGCTTTTTCCAATGCCTATTTAATGCATTCGAAATATTGTTTGGCTTTAATATTACATTTTATTGTAGAGTACTTTTTAAGCATATTGTTGAGTTCTTTTATGATTTCAGCCAGAAAAAATTAATTTTACCCAAGAATGCTTGAAGTTATTTTATGTTCCTTGGTGGTTGAATGTTCAAAATAGCTTCAATTCTTGCAGGGTCTATTCTAATGCCTTCCTTGGAGATTATGTGTCCTAACAATTTTCCTTATTCTAGTCCGAAAAGAGTCTTTTTAGGGTTTAAGGATATACCATATTTTCTACACTTGATAAAGACTTGTCTCAGCTGATCCAAGTGTTCATAATTTGTTTTTGAAAAGACAGTAATATCATCAAGATAGATAACCAAAAATTTATGGATTTCGTTAGCAAAGAAATTCTTGAAGAACCTGCCACCCTCTACAAAATATGGTCCATTTTTTACAAGGGGTAGTTATCTTTCAAAGAAGATTTATTGAGATTTCTAAAGTCTATACACAGTCGAATTTCTCTTATTTTCTTTCGAGTGGGCACTAAATTAGAAACCCAATAAGAATACCTAACGAGTACAATTATTTGTGCATCAAACATTCTTTTAACTTCTTTTTTGATTAAAGGTAACAAAATTGAATTAATCCTTCTTAATTTTTGTTGAAAAGGTTTTTTATTTTCTTGCAAGGAATCTTATGCTGAATTATGTCTTTGTTATAAGTTTTCAGATCTTCGTAACCCCATGCAAAAACATCTTGATATTCTCTCAAAAGTTCTATATATTTAACCTTTTCTTTTTTATGGTAAGGACTTTGATCATTTGATCATTTTTGGTTTTTCATTTGTTCCTATTTTACTTTCTTCAATATCAGACCTGACTGGTTCCATTTTTGGCCTTTTGGGCACATAATTTGAATCAAACAAGTCTTCTCAGGGAGTTAAACCTCTGGGTAAAATGTTATGTTTTAAATCTATCAAATCTGGTTCATCTTCCATCATTTCCTCTATATCTACTTTTTTGAAATCATCTATGTCACTCTGATTAAATATAGTAGGTCTATCAAAATTGTGTACATTTAAATCATATATTTGACAAAAATTTGAATCCATGTTATAAGATGAATCTATATTACAATCATTATCAATTTGGCAATTGTGAAATTCTCCCTCATTGTTCAAGTGATAGATTTGTTCATCTTCTGAAAAAATTTGCCAATATTTTACATTAGCAGGGACAATATGTCTGTGTTTGATTTCAGTAGTGTATTTTTGTATTGGTGAAAATGGAAGTTTGCAGGTGCTGGCAAAGGTTGCTAAAAAATGGGCTTCTAGATTCTGTTTTCTAGGAAAAATAGCAAACTTGCTTTATAACAAATCTTCAACCAAATCTTTTGTTGTGTCCCTGTATCTGGCTAATCTAGGATTGTGGACAGAGTATTCTGTGTTTATTTGTTTGATAACTAAATCTAAATCTCCCATGATCAATATTCTTTGACCTACCAATTTTCTAATGATTTGGAGACCTAAGATTAAAGCCTCATATTCAGCCATATTATTGGTACTTTTTAAATTCAATCTAAATACATGCCCTTGGGAATGGCTAGTTTCAATGTTGGTAATCCACAAACCAGCTCCAACTCCTAATTTATTTACTAAAACATCAAAATCTAAATGTCATAAAGCTTCATGACCAATTTAATTGTCCATTATTTTAGGCTTTATGTCAGTGAGTTCAGTTTGGATATTATTATGATCAGAGTTACAAAGAATAAAGGAATCGAGATCAGTGAGAGTTGAATAGATTAGGTAATTTTTAGGTCTCTCGACATTGCTAATCATAAAATTCATTAAGGTTTCTCTGCAAAGTTGATTGGGTTGTTCGAATACCGAGATAGTGGCATAACTCATGTCAAGTTGTAGAGATCTCTGCAAATTTTCTCCCCATGAGAGAGAAAGAAACATGTTATACTCTAGCAGGATATCAGCTACCACAACATCCATGATCATGCTTTTACCAGGATATTGGACCGATTTCACACATAAATCCTTAATCAATCCTATGCACTAGACTTCACTTGAGTCAAAAGAGAATAAATATTTATATGGTCGAGTTATGTCTAGACTCGGAGTTTACATTATTGCTTTGGGAATTTGATTATGGGAAGCTCCAGTATCTAGAATTGGATTATGTAGTATTTGATCATGGATAGTAAGACTTGAGTAAAATGGAGGTACTGACCCATCTGAATTCTTACCATCTACATTGGGACCAAAGATTAATTCAGGTCTATCATCACTCATATTAATTGTATCCTCATTTTCATTTACATTTAATGTTTCAGTAATTATAGATCTATATAAGTCATTTTTAGCCAATTCAGTTAAGGGAATGGCTATCTTCAACTTAGATATTTTAGATAGAATATTAAATGTTGACTGAGATTTGATAGCTTGAATTAATTCATCTTTTGGAATTATTGTTTGGAATGATTTTTCTTGAGTTTCAGCAGTTTTACCTTTAGCTTGAGATTTCCTTTTATCTTCTGTTTGAGTTTCCTAATTTCTGTTGTCCTTGATTATTTTTTCAGGAACAATTTGAGTGTTAGCAGATGCTTTTCCAGATCTGGAATTTTCAGGAGAAGATTTAGGATTTGATGATTTTGAGTCAGCTGGATTCTTTTTTGGATCAATAACTGTTGTTGAATTGGTGGCCTTTGTGGTATTAGCCTTTTGGGCATCTTTGGAGGATTGTGCCACCTCATCAATCATATCTACAATCTCAGGATTAGGCTACTTTTTAGGACTGGGTGGGTTCAAATTTTGTTTATTTTCTCTGGGAAGAATCTACAAATTTTTTTTTTGGGAGCCTCTATATTCCTTTTATTTTTATTTTGCTGAGTTGGAGCATTGTTTTTTGTAGTGGGCTCATTTTTTTTCTTGTTCCTAAGGTTATATTGGCTGTGAATTTCATTGATTGCAAAGTCATAACCTTGCTTCTAGTTAAAGGATTCACCAGATTCGACTTTGAACTGTTGTAGATCAAAGAGTTCTTGATCTTCCTGAGTGAGGAAAATCGTATTTCTTTCATCTATCCCCATTACTATGTTGATGTCTTCCTCATCCTCAACATTGTTTTGAGAACTTTCATAAAATATCTCTTGAAATGGGGGCCTAATGTGTTGATTTGGGGAGGGTTCTTTACCTTTCCCAAGATTGTTGTTTTTTTCTGTAGTTGGGATTTCTGATTTGGGATTGGTTATCCCATTGCGGTTTTCCTTCAATGTGGTCTAATCTCAAAACTACTCTTTCTAAAGTTTTGTTAATAAAATATAATTTACCATCTAAGCTTGAATTCTCTTCTTTGATGGTGACCCTCCTCTCATTTCTAAGTCAGGACTTTTTGGCTAGGATATTGATTTCCACACCAACAACATTCAGTTGCATTTGTTCTAGGGTCTCTACATCTCTTTCTCTAAGTTGGTAGGCCATGTCTACATCAAAACAATCAGGGAATTTGAGCAACACGGAATATGGAGTGGGTTTGAGATCTACAGGAATGGAATTGTAGATACTGTTGTATCTAGTGCAAAAATCTTGGACAGACTCATTAGGAGCTCTTTTAACAACATCAAAATCGGATAATATCTGTAGGGGATTCTTCTTATTTTCCCATTTATTTAGGAAATCTCTATGAAATGCAGCTAAGTCCACTATACTACCAACACCTAGATTTATAAACCATGTTTTTACTTCTCTAGTTAAGCTTTGTGCAAACAACCTCATTCGAACATTAGATTCATCTATCTCATAATTTTCCCAAAAATAATTCATTCTAGTGATATGTTGTTGTGTTGTAATTTGTGAAAAAATATCAAATAATGTGATATCCTTTTGGTAATTTTGGGGCATGTCATGGAGGTTTTGAGGTAAAACCAAGGGAACATATCTGGCTGCCATGGCTTGGATTTTTGCTAAACTGGGAGGTATAGTAGTAGTGGCAAGGATAGTTTTGTTTATAACAGTAGATGTGCTGAAGGTTGTACTTGAAGAGCTTGGAAAAGGAGATGAATAATAGGTGATATGGCTAGAAAATATAGATGAAGTTCTTATGAAGGTAGTGGGTGCAGTGGTAGTGGATGTAGTGGACTGAGTAGATGATGGAAATACTATCCTAGGCTACACAAGAAACTTATGAATGAATGGTTCTGTGGATGAATTTGTGGTGGATTGAGGGTATGATGAATATATGATCGTAGGCTGCAAAGGCAACTTAGGACTAATAGGCTCTGGGGGTGAATAGATAGTGGAGTTTATAAATGAAGTGGCAGCATACAGAGTCGAATCTGATGTTGGGAAAACTGTGGTGTGTAGTTGAGAAACTGGAGGTTTAAATTGAGACAAAAATTTGGCTAGTTTAATAGCTTCATCAACGTCTTTAATTCGTGTAGCATTTACCCTTTATACTGGACTTTGAATTTTAGTTTTGTCTGATTTTATAGATAAGGAAATAAATTTTTGTTCCTCATTCACAAAAGAAGTAAAAACAGGATATGTAACAGTTTCCTTTAAATCAGTTTCAGATTTATTTCTACATAATGAATTTTCAAACTTGAAATCAAAGTCTATATCTGATAATATTACTAATTCTTTAGGTAAGTAATTAGCCTTTCTCTGGGGCACTTCAGTTTCTAAACTTACAATCTATTTTTTCTTTTTTCCTATCTGGTTCGGATTGTCTACTATATATGTAGGGTTGGGATCAGGGTAAGATATAGTATAATAGACTTTCTTGGGAACTAGAATGATTATTGTATAAATACCCACAACCTTTAAAATTAACATTAAAGTAGAAAAGACATATTTTAAAAAAAATTTCATCTAAGATTAAATTTAAAACTGGAGAGTGGTTAAGTCCCCAGTACGGTCGTTAGTATCTTATCACCCTGGTAATTCTCAAGTTGTGGGATGAGGATTTATAGTTGAAGAAAACCAGGGGTAACCAAGAACTTCTTTTGAAATTAAGGATCTAGCCTTCCTAAATTCTGGAGAGGGATCCCTCCTCAAGATTTAGTTTGTTTTTGTTATAAGATTTTAGGCTAGGTATGATTGGACAATTGGTTTGTTTTGAATGTTTCGTGGGAATAAAAGGTACTTCAAGGTAAACCATAGAGGGATCTACCAGACCATTGGGCTATGGATTCAACTTCCTGGCAAGTAGAGCTTGGAAATAAGGTCAAAAGAGAAAAATGTACTAAGGACAGGGTAGATGACATTCAAAGGTTTTGGAATGGGATTTTTGATGAAATGGCAATATTTGAACAAAAGGGCAATTAAGAATCCTTAAGTTATAGAAATGAAGATGAAAGAAAGGGGTCAAATAGGGACTAAGAGAATTTAAGAATTCTTAATTCTATTTATCAGCAGAAAACATATCAATGAATAACTAGTAAAAAATAGGGAGCTTTTGACACTAATCCTGTATAAACTTTCCTAGTCAATCATCTAAGACAGAAAACATGTAAATGTATTTATTGAACTTTAGAAATTTAAATAGTGAAAACAGGAAAATACTTGACTTATCTAATCAGCACAAGAATCCTGAGTTATGATGTCTGTTTTACTTAGTTCCAGTCTGCTACTTTACAAATCGACTCACACAAATTCCAATGTATTCAGCAAAAATTTCTATAGTAGTCTTGACAAATTTTATTCCACACTTAATACTTCGAAGAGTGAAGTATTTATAAAAATTTATTAAAAAATATCTGAGAGACATGTAGCAATATCTCTAGGAGAAAATAAAGATTTATTACATAAAAAGAGGGACAACTTCACAACAAACAGGCATGTTGTTCTCTTATCAAGGAAAATAGAACCAATTTATCTTATTGACAATTTATTTGTTGCTTTGTTGTATATGCTTGTTGGTGCTTGGAAACAATATCTTGTTAGAAGATAGCTTGGAAGACGCTCTTTCCAATTCAAATTCTTTAACCTATGCTTTATCTCTGATACTCTTTACGCTATCTATTTATTACTCTTCTGCTATAGAATGAAGAATTTACAACAGTAAAATTGAATTGACTATTTTATTACCTAATACTCTTTGACTCTGCTTTCACACCTGATACACTTTAACTGCAAATTTAACCCTTTGATAAGTGTAAAGATGAAAAATATGATTGCTTTTGTTCTACTCAGTTTGCATGTTGTTATATCAAATCAATGAATTCCTTCCATTGTTGATCATTTGGTATCTTTAGGCTTTTTATTTTTCTGTAGCTTTCATCAGTCGCAGTGTACTTTGCAAAGTTGGGCTTGACAATGAAAATGTGTTTAATTTCATTTTGTAGAAAAGACAAGTTCTCAAAGTATTCTAAGATAAATTTTCCAGTTGGGGAACCTTGTGGCAGAGGCTTGTTCACCTGTGTTTTTTCATATGCTCTGATCTTCTTGTCATAATATTTATGAACCATTAGTTTTTCATTGAAGCCATGAATGTCTAGAAGGCCTGGTTGTGTCAATATAGTGTATTTGGCTAAGAACTTTGTTATTGATAAGTTCATGTCTTTACATCTTTCCTCCAAACTATTCATTATATTTATTTTATTTGATTTGTAGTATGGTTTCAGTCCTATCCTGAATTTTTAGTTCTTCAATCTCTTCTCTATTTTTATTGTTTAGAAATGTAATAAGATGTAAGGCTTGAGATGGCTTATTAGCAAGCTCTTCTTTTGTTTGTTGAATTTCTACTTGTGTTGCCTTCAGTAAATTTCTCTGTTCATATATGATTTGAATGGAAGGCCATTGTAGATGTATGCCTTGAATAATGTTATTCCAAAGATAGTTTTTTATGTATGACACCTATTCACTGAGATTGACCTGTTGTTGTAAAATCTTTACCTGCTCTTGAAGTCTAGTTGCTCTCTGTTCATATCCCTTAGATGTGATTAGAGAATTCTTGTATGAGGATTCGAGATCCTTATTTTCCTTCTTTAAGTTACTGATCTCAGTGTTCTTAAGGGACATTTATTCCATAGATTTAACTAAGCCTGTTGTACCTGTTGCTTGTTGTACCTGTGATGTAGATGATGCATTGGTAGAGGTATTTATAGATGTTATTGACACTGCAGTTGCCAATACTCCTTTTGGTACCAAATGGTTTTCTAGTGTAGAAGGGAAAACTGTACTGACAATTGGAATGACTGTAGGAATGGAGACGTCATTTTCTCTTTTCAATGTTTCATTTTCCTTTATCAGAGTTTCTGTCTGATTCTCCATTTCTTTAATTTGGGCCGTCATCTTTAGTACTAGCTGCATAGTCTCATCCTTTTCTTTTTGTTGTTGAAAAATCTCCTTTGCCTGTGGATGCTCACTCTATGGAAGTTTAAGTTGCTTTCTCAAGGCAGTAATATCTTGATTCTTTTGAGTTA
Source organism: Pinus albicaulis (assembly GCA_034641835.2). Lineage (NCBI taxonomy): Eukaryota > Viridiplantae > Streptophyta > Pinopsida > Pinales > Pinaceae > Pinus > Pinus albicaulis. Next base: position 9,058,679 of record MU968493.1, read on the forward strand.
TCAGTGTTTTAGCAACTTCAATATTGGAGGGATCCACTCTAGTTTCTATCACCAAATATTATAAGGATTTGATCCTCAAATCCTTAGCATGTAGAGATGTTTTATCTAATTTCATTTGAGTTTGTAAATTAGATAGAGTCTTTTGAAGCATGGTAGCACTTATGGTTTTGTTAACCACCTTTGAATAAAGCATTTCAGTGGCACTTCTGTGGAAATCTATCTGATCCAATTCATGTATTGTATCAGTTTCCACGTCCATATCTGTCTTTGTATAATCAACAATTGACTTAGGATAATCAACTGTGGGTTTCAGAAATGACATGATCATTTTGTTGGTGGAGTAATCAAATGCAGTAAGTAACCTATCTTTGTTTCCTGGCTTTTCTTTAAGGAATTTAGAATAAACCTCATTCTTAATTTCCTCATTTCTTTCTCTCATTTGTTTGTATTTCTTTTGAATGTCAGAATATGTTTATTTTGCTGCTCTAGAAGAGGAGGGAGCTTCTAAATTTACCTGTGTTTCAACCATTTCTTTGCCCTTTTCCTATGTTAGTACTTGCTCTTTCTGAATTTCTTTAAGTGTCACATTGACAATTAATGTAGCTTCATCATTTGTTTTTTGATCATTGTTGTTTGCTTAATCTTCATTTTCATCTATCTCTATGGCCTTTTGTTCTTCTACAGTAATCATTCTAGCATTTTTGTTGCTAATTTTCTTAAATTTATTTTCTATAATGGTTTCTGCTAAATAGCCTTCTTCTTTTCTGAGTCTTTTATTGGACATTTCTACTTGTTTGCCAACTGTAATCACCTATGTAATATCGATCTGTTTTTCCTCCATGTTATATTTTTTCATTCCCTATGTATAATTTGTTTGCATTTCCTCAATATCATCAATCAATGTGTTTGCAGCCCATTCAATCTGATTAGCATACTTTTCAATTTGTGGCTTTGAGTCATGTAGGAATGGAGTTAACTTACACTTGACCCTGAGGTTACTTAAAACACCTTGAGGGTCATAGTTCCAGTGAAAGTTTTCTTCGAACTTAAATTTTGATAATTTGCTGACTATCTCTTTCAAAGCATCTCTGCTATTGACTATTTAGGGGCCAATTTTATTTTTTAGCTTCAACTATGCTTTCTTTTTGGAAGATATGAAATTCATTGCATCTGCATTCAAGATCTATCTCAAGTACTCCAAAGCAAAAATTATTGTAGTTAGAAACTTGGGTAATTTGTAAGGAGCCAGCAGTGCACCATATACTCTGATTTTTGTGTGATTTTTGTACAAATACTAGTCTCCTACCTTATAGTTTTCAGAAAACTATAGAATTCTTTTGATGTCTTCATTAATCCTTGGTGGCTCTGCTTTGTTCAAAAAGTTCATGGCAGGTTTAATAAACAAATCATTGAAGTCTTTATAGATGTATTCACTGTTGTCCTTTCTGAGTAGGGAAGTCTAGAATATCAGTGAAAGAGGTTTACCCTCCCCATCCATCTTTCGTAATGGAATAGGGAAAATTTTTTCCTGAAAAAATAGGAAGAGATGTAACAGATAGGATGAATATCTGAATACTCCTTCCTCAGGTAATTTAGTCAACTGATAATGCATATTATCAACAATGAATTTGGCAAAGTTGAAGACTATTTCTGGATGTTGTGCTAGAGACAACGTAGAGAGGAAACCTAGAATGTAGGAATCTGTAAACTCATCATTAGCATAGCCTAGAATGAATGAAGGCATGGAAATGATTTGTCTAGAGCCCTTAGGGAATTCAAAAGTGTCATAACTTGGATTTACCTTAGGAATGTCAAAATGGTTGGGAAAAAAGTTTTGAAAGAGCATGAATTTTTTAGGAAAGTCCAGATCTAAATAGAGCTGTGTTAAATCTTCAATGGACAATGATACTGCTCTTGGATCGTGGCTCAGTTGGATCATTTCATTGATGGCTTCAACAGTTATGTAAAACATGAACTCTCTATCTTTGTTTACCATACATCTCTGGTCAGGGATATAGTGTAATTGACATAACCTAACAAAATCCCGAGCTTGATGGGTGATGGGAACCACATATTTAGGCAAGTTTGAGTCCCATACAGGTATATCATTTTCCACTTTCTTCACAAATTTCTCATGACACTAGCTATGTACTTCAAGTAGATCGAACTCTAATGTAGCATCAACAATTATATAGTCTAAATCAATCAAAGGACTACTCTCTTCAGAGGTGACAGGTGGCTGCAAAGGTCTAACTACTTCAGTGGAATCTACAGTTAGGGTAGGAGTAGGTTTATTTATTTTTGAAGGTTTAGGGTTTGGAAGCTTGCGAGAGGCAGGCTTCTAAGCTTTGGGACCTCCAGTCCTAGGAGTGACCTATTTTTTTGTCATTTTTGAATAAAAATGAGCAATATTAGACTGTTTTCTTGGTTTCCTTTTGGAAATAGAAGGCTAATTGAGCTACTTTTGGGAAAAATTCAGAATCTGGGTGAGGGTTTTAGGATGAAAATGAAGATTTTCAATGTGCAAAGGACCGAAAAAATAGATTTCAACCATGAAAATTACCCTTACATGGTTTAAAACACTGAAACACTAAATATGGAGGAGAAGGAAAATTATGGGAAAATTTTGATACGGTTCCCCCTGTTTCTTCAAGGTTTGGGCACTTTCAGATCATGAAATTTACATTTCTCACCATGACTAATTTCAATTTTCATTTGAATTTGCGAAATGTGGATTTGAAATTCAGAGAAATACCTTTTTAAAGGTATAATGGCGGTCAAGGAGAATGTTCAGGATTGTACAAGTCTTCAAACTGGTTGCAGTTGTTTGGTAGAAGGCTAGAGAGTCTTCGGAGGTGAATTTCAGAAGGGAAATTGGCTTCAGGTGGGAAAATTGGTCAGCAGAGGCTCAACAATGGTGTCTGTGAGTGATTTCTAAAGGGCGAAGGCACAAATGGTATGGAAACAATGAAAAACTAAGATTAAAACCTTAGGTTTTATTGATATGCAGGGTATTAATTACAGGTCAAAATCAAATGGCGGGAGTGGTTTTTACATTGAAGGTGAAACCATTAGTGGTTATCGCATTGCTCCTTAGTGGTAAGCAGTTTTTCACTTTTGGAATGCGATCCAGTAGAATTCAAACATGTAGCAGATGGTGGTTTCATGAAACAACTTTTATCACATTATTTTTCATAAAATTTGCCTGATCACTTTTGTTATGCGATATTGAATATACGCAGTTGGATTTGATCGCAAGATGCGAAGGGTTGAGATGCATCGGGCAGTTGCGGGACAAGGAAAGGTGGGACCCGAGTTTAATGTTAGCCGTTGATTCGATAGGGATGATCAACAGTTGAGTTTTAATGCGATGAGGAGTGGTTGGGCAAGGGAATGGTTTATCGCATTAGATTTGGACCGTCAGATTAATGAGATGAGGATGATCAGAGTGATGGGAATGAATGCGAGGGCACATATTTATTTGATGAATTTTATGTGTAAAGGGGTTTATACATAGAATGGGGTGGGTTTAATAAAATTCAACCAAGGTTCAGAATTTGGTAAAGGGATATATACCAGCGGAAAGGGGTAAGTTTAAAGTGTTAACCTTGGGTAAAGGTAAATGCGGGAACGGGAGTAACGATATTGTTTTTCTGCACTATTTTTAGTAAAGAGTATGTAAAAATGCACTTTTTGTTTTATTTTAACTTTATTATATAGTTTTAGATTTATTTCAAGTTCTAAAACTATAGGGGAGCGGGAATATTTTTTATGGGTATTTTTATATGAAAGGGATAATTTCGAGATATTTTTTCAACATGTGAGTAATATCTTTGATATAAAAGCATATAATATATGGTTTTTAGGATATTGAATAAAAAGAAGTTATATTAATAGGACTAGGATATTTGATAGGGAGTTAATAAAATAGGTTAAGTGTTAATATGAAAAGGGACAATGAATACTCAAAATTTCATAAATAAAACTAAGGAAAGTAAAAGTTAGAGTAAAGATTCATTTTCATAACTCATTCACTTTTACTTAGTATATCATGTTTTTTGAGGGTTTTATGCTTTGTAAAATGGAGGAAGTTAATCAAATGGGTCTTTATGTAATATTTAAGTAAGAAAAGAGTTTCTCACTTATAAATTTAAATGGTGATGAGTGCATGAAGGGATAAATGATGAAAATTTCTGGAGTTAATATAGAAACTTAACATTTTCAACTAACCAGTCTTTGAGCCTTGGGTCTGGTCCCAACAGAAGTCAAAGAAATTCCTTGAGCCTCTTTGACTGATAGTCAAGAATATAAAATTGCTATGAGGAGGGGAAATTAGTTATTTATAGCCTGGTGAAATATATTTACAATGATGTTGCCCACCTTCTTCTACCTACCGATTCATATATTCTAACATTTTTTCCTTCTATTTTAATCAGGTGCATTTGAACTAGCAACCTTACAACCTTTTATTCTTTTTTTTTTTTAAAGCATTAAACTATCTAATTCTACACTTATTTCATCCAGGAATCCAGATTAAACTATTGGATTATTTTATTATCTACCTAACTACTGAATTCTCATGATTAAACTATATGAAAATTATTTATTCACTATCTACAACATTTGAAATTGAAATATCACAAGTCAAGATTAAATTGTTCAACTCATCATATATTATGGCATTTATTCAAATTTTTCCATAATCAACTACAAAAAGTAAAAGTAGTGGCATTTAGACATGCACACATTCATGTTTTATTCATCTTTTCCTTTTGGGGTGTATTATTTTTTCTAAGTCCTTTGATATTTCTTTTAGGAATTTTTATCCTCTTTTTGATTTGTTTATTTATTTTATTTTTTTACAAAATATGGGAATACAACTTGCAAAAAGAAAATTATGTACATATTTACAAGACTACCATCAGTCAAGTCAAAATTGTGAATCCTATATTTATAGGTTACTAACATCAGCTTCACTTGGGGATGGAATTTCCTGGTGGAATGTCAAGAACTCTAAGATCAGTAGCCTTCAACTTTAACCTTGGTGATCTTGTAATTGCCTTTTGATTTCTGCAACAATTCATACTTATGATATTTTATACTGCAAAGATTAGGGCCTTCGCTCTAGGCTTCAAATTTGTAGATAAAATCTCCAATCCAATCTACACACTTGCAATGAATATTTACAATGATAAAAGTCAATGAATCTAACTGGTGACTGACTCAGAAGAATAGTAGTGTTTCAGCATACTACCATTCACTGGTCCTTCTTGAAGTTCAGTTCCATCCAAATTATTGATGAAAAAAGAATTATTACCTCTGTAACCATATATCACATAAGGTCCTTGCCATATAAATTCAAACTTTCCATGTTTTCCTTTATCCTCTCTCCTTGAATCCCATCTCAAAACTTGATCTTCAATGAAAAAATAATCTTCTTTAATCCTTTTGTCAAAAATATTTTTAATTTTATCATGTAAAACTTGTGATCTTTCATAAAATTCTTCCCTAGTCTCTTGAAGGTGAATGGCTTCATTAATTATTCACTGAATATCATTTATTTCCACTTGTGATTCCCGAATGATCTTCATGACTGGAACACCCAAGGAAGAGGGGAAAACTGCATCTATTCCATAGAAAATTTGATAAGGTGAAGTTCCAATAGAATTTTTTGTGGTAAGTCTATCAGCCCATAAGGCATAGACTAGATTTTTGTTCCAGGTCTTTTCGTTTTCTTAAAGTAAATTTTTGATGATATTGATTAAGCTTTTGTTTGATGACTCGACTAAGCCATTACCCTGGGATTAATATGAAGTGGAATGACCTAAGGTAATATGGTATTTATGACAGAAAGAAATCATTTTCTTGGATTTGAATGAAACTGCATTATCAGTGATAATTTTATGTGGACATCCAAATCTTGACAAAATATTACTTTCTATCAATGGGATTATAACTGAATCAATGGCTTGCCTAGTAGGAATGGCTTCTATCCACTTGGTAAAATAATCTGTAGCAATTAAAATCCATTTATGTTGGCCTGAGGACGAAGGGTGGATTTCACCAATGAAGTCTAATCCCCATTGTTGAAATGGTTTTTCAGTTGATATAGGCTTGAGAGGTAAGGGAAATAGTTTCTTCTTTCCTTCAAAAATATGACATTTATGACAAGAGGTAACAAATATTTTGAAATCAGAAAATAAATTTGCCCAGTAAAATCCAGCTCTGAGTATTTTTTCTAATGTGCTCTTCCAATATAAGTGGCCTCCACAGTCACCTACATGAAATTCCTCGATAATTTTGTCAACCTCTAATTTTAATAAACAATTTAGTAAAATCCCACTACTTTCTTTCCAATAAAGTGCATTATTCAATTTAAAAAACCTCAGTGCTTTTTGTTTGATGAATCTGGCTTTAGTTTTAGTTAACCTAGGGGGAGCATGTAAATGTGTAATTACAATGATAATATTAGAGTACCATGGTGAGTCTAGATAGGCTTCACTGATCAATGGAGTCGCCATATCCTCCTGGTCATCTATTTGTGCAATCAAATTTATATCTAAAGCATTACAATTAGATTCAGCCATCAGTCTGGCTAAACTGTGTTCTTTAATGAGCTTTGTTGGTTTGATTTCCAGATCATATTCAAGGATAGTGGAAATCCACTTTCCTCTCCTACCATCGGCCCATCTTGTGTAAGAATATCTTTAACTGCTACATTAAGGACATATGCAATGATGTGGGAATGAAGAATGTAAACTCTGAAATCTTTTATGGCTTTAACCAAAGCTAAAGGTTGTTTTTCCATTATATTGTATTTTAGGGGTGCATTTCTAAGGGCTTTACTAGAAAATGCAATTGGTTGTTCAAAACCTAGAATATTTTTCTGCAGAAGAACTGCAACTATGGTATGTTCTAAGGCAAATGAAAAGATTATGAAATCCTTTGTGTAATTTGGGCTGATTAAGACTAGTGCTTTTGTCAAGGCTTGTTTAATGGATTCAAAATATTGTTTGGCTTTAATATTCCATTTTATTGAAGAGTCCCTTTTAAGCATATTGTTGAGTTATTTTCTGATTTCAGCCAGGTTAGAGATAAATCTTCTCAAAAAAATATTTTTACCCAAGAATGCTTGAAGTTCTTTTATGCTCCTTGGTGGTTGAATGTTCAAAATAGCTTCAATTCTTGCAGGGTATATTCTAATGCCTTCCTTGGAGTTTATGTGTCCTAACAATTCTCCTTCTTCTAGTCTGAAAAGAGCCTTTTTAGGGTTTAAGGATATACCATATTTTCTACACTTGATAAATACATGTCTCAGGTGATCCAAGTGTTCATCATTTGTTTTTGAAAAGACATTAATATCATGAAGATAGATAACTAAAAATTCATGAATTTCCTTAGCAGAGGCAATATCCATGGCCCTTTGAAGTGTAGTTCCTGCATTTTTTAATCCAAAGCGCATTTTCACATACATGAAAGTGCCCCATGGAGTGGTAAATGCAGTTTTAGTTCGATCATCTTTATGAACTAGAATTTGATTATAACAAGAGAAACCATATAGTAAAGATATTCTTGAAGAACCTGCCACCCTCTACAAAATATGGTCCATTTTAGACAAGGGGTGGTTGTCTTTCAAAGAAGCTTTATTGAGATTTCTAAAGTCTATACACAGTCAAATTTCTCCTGTTTTCTTTCGAGTGGGCAGTAAATTAGAAACCCAATCAAAATACCTGACTGGTGCAATTATTTGTGCATCAAACATTCTTTTAACTTATTTTTTGATTAAAGTTAACAAAATTTGATTAATCCTTCTTAATTTTTGTTGAAAAGTTTTTTGATTTTCTTTCAAAGGAATCTTATGTTGAATTATGTCTTTGTTATAAGTTTTCATATCTTCGTAACCCCATGCAAAGACATCTAGATATTCTCTCAAAAGTTCTATATATTTAACCTTTTCTTCTGATGGTAAGGACTTTGATAATTTGATCATTTTTGGTTTTTCATTTGTTCCTATTTTAATTTCTTCAATATCAAACCTGATTGGTTCCATTTTTGGCCTTTTGGGAACATCATTGGAATCAAACAAGTCTTCTAAGGGAGTTAAAGCTCTGGGTAAAATGTTATGTTTTAAATCTATCAAATCTGGTTCATCTTCCATCATTTCCTCTATATCTACTTTTTCCAAATCATCTATGTCAGTCTGAGTAAATATAGTAGGTCTATCAAAATTGTGTACATCTAAATCATCTATTTGACAAAAATTTGAATCCATGTTATAAGATGAATCTATATTACAATCATTATCAATTTGGAAATTTTGAAATTCTTCCTCATTGTTCAAAAAGTGATAGAATTGTTCATCTTCTGAAAAAATTTGCCAATATTCTACATTATATCTGGGACAATAGGTCTGTGTTTGATTTCAGTAGTGTATTTTTGTATTGGTGAAAATCGAAGTTTGCAGGTATTGGAAAAGGTTGGTAAACAATGGGCTTGTAGATTCTGTTTTCTGGGAATAATAGCAAACTTGCTTTCTAACAAATCTTCAACGAATTATTTTGTTGTGTCCCTGTATCTGGCTAATATGGGATTGTGGACAGAGTATTTTGCATTTATTTGTTTGATAACTAACTCTGAATCTCCCATGATCAATATTCTTTGACCTCCCAATTTTCTAATGATTTGGAGACCTAAGATTAAAGCCTCATATTCAACCATATTATTGGTACATTTGAAATTAAATCTAAAGGCATGCCCTTGGGAATGGCTAGTTTCAATGTTGGTAATCCACACACCAGCTCCAGCTCCTGGTTTATTTACTGAACCATCAAAATCTAAATGCCATAAAGCTTCATGACCAATGTTATTATCCATTATTTTAGGCTTTATATCATTGAGTTCAGTTTGGATATTATTATGATTAGAGCTACAAAGAATAAAGGAATCGAGATCAGTGGGAGTTGAATATATTGGGTAATTGGTAGGTCTCTCGGCATTGCTGATCATAAACTCCATTAAGGTTTCTCTGTAAAGTTGTTTGGGCTGTCCAAATGCCGAGATAGTGGCATAGCTCATGTCAAGTTGTAGATATCCCTACAACTTTGCTCCCCATGAGCGAGAAAGCAGCATGCCATACTTTGGAAAGATATCAGCTACCAAAACATCCATGATCATGCTTTTACCAGGATATTGGACCAAGTTCACACATAAATCCTTAATCAATCCTATGCACTGGAATTTACTTGAGTCAAAAGAGAATAAATCTTTATATGGTTGGGTTACATCTAGACTCAGAGTTTCCATTATTTCTTTGGGCATTAGATTATGGGAAGCTCCAGTATCTAGCATTGAATTATGTAGTATCTTATCATGGACAGTAAGAATTAAGTAAAATGGAGGTACTCACCCATCTAAATGCTTACCATCTACATTGGGACCAAAGATTAATTCAAGTATATCATCACTCATATTAATTGTATCCTCATTTTCATTTACATTGAATGTTTTAGTAATTATAGATCTATATAAGTCATTTTTAGCCAGTTCAGCTAAGGGAATGGCTAACTTCAACTTAGATATTTCAGATTGAATATTAAATGTTGACTGAGATTTGATAGCTTGAATTAATTCATCTTTTGGAAATATTGTTTGGGATGATTTTTCTTGAGTTTCAGCAGTTTTACCTTTAGCTTGAGATCTCCCTTTATCTTCTGTTTGAGTTTCCTGATTTCTGTTGTCTTTGATTATTTTTTCAGGAACAATTTGAGTGTTAGTAGATGCTTTGTCAAATTTGGAATTTTCAGCAGAAGATTTAGGATTTGATGATTTTGAGTCATCTGAATTCTTTTTTGGATCAGTAATTGTTGCTGAATTGGTGGCCTTTGTGGTATTAGCCTTTTGGGCATCTTTGGAGGATTAAGCCACCTCATCAGTGATATCTACAATCTTAGAATTAGGTTGATTTTTAGGACTCAGTGGGTTTGAATTTTGTTTATTTTGCTCTGGGAAGTATTTGCAAAATTTTTGTTTTGGGAGCCTCTATATTCTTTTTTTTTATTTTGTTGAGTTGGAGCATTGTTTCCTTTTGTGGGCTCATTTTTTTCTTGCTCCTAAGGTTATATTGGCTGTGAATTTCATTGATTGTGAAGTCATAACCTTGCTTATAGTCAAAGGATTCACCATATTCCACTTTGAACCGTTGTAGCTCAAAGAGTTATTGATCCTCCTTAGTGAGGAAAATGGTATTTCTTTCATCTATCCCCATTACTATGTTGATGTCTTCCTCATCCTCAACATTGTTTTGAGAAATTTTAGCAAAGTTGTCTTGAAGTGGGGGCCTAATGTTTTGATTTGGGGAGGGTTATTTACCTTTCCCAAGATTGTTGTTTTTTCTGTATTCGGTATTTTTGATTTGGGATTGGTTATCCCATTGAGGCTTTCTTTCAATATGGTCTAATCTCTCAACTACTCTTTCTAAAGTTTTGTTACTAAAATCAAATTTACCATCTAAGCTTGAATTCTCTTCTTTGATGGTGACCCTCCTCTCATTTATAAGTCTAGATTTTTTGGCTAGGATATTGATTTCCACACCAACAACATTCAGTTTCATTTGTTCTAGGGTCTCTACATCTCTTTCTCTAAGTTGGTAGGCCATGTCTACATAAAAAAAAATCAAGGAATTTGAGCAACACGGAATATGGAGTGGGTTTGAGATCTGTAGGAATAGAATTGTAGATACTGTTGTATCTAGTGCAAAAATCTTGGACAAACTCATTAGGAGCTCTTTTAATAGCATCAAACTCGGATAATATTTTTAGGGGATTCTTCTTCTTTTCCCATTTATTTAGGAAAGCTCTATGAAATGCAGCTAAGTCTGTTATCCTAGCAACACCTAGATTTCTAAACCATTTTTTTACTTCTTCAGTTAAGCTTTGTGTAAACAACCTCATTTAGACATCAAATTCATCTATCTCATAAATTTCCCAAAAATCATTCATTCTAGTGATATGTTGTTGTACAATAATTTGTGAAAAAATATCAAATACTGGGATATCCTTTTGGTAATTTTCGGGCATGTCATGGAGGTTTTGAGGTAAAACCAGGGGAACATATTTGGCTACCATGGCCTGGATTTTTTCTAAACTAGGAGGTACAGTAGTAGTGGCAGGGATAGTGCTGGTTATAATAGTAGATGTGCTGAAGGTTGTACTTGAAGAGCTTGGAAAAGGAGATGAAGAATAAGTGATATGGATAGAAAATATAAATGAAGTTCTTATGAAGCTAGTGGGTACAATGGTAGTGGATGTAGTGGACTGAGTAGATGATGGAAATAATATCCTAGGCTACACAAGAAACTTAGGAATGGATGGCTCTGTGGATAAATTTGTGGTGGATTGAGGGTATGATGAATATATGATCCTAGGCTGCAAAGGAAACTCAGGACTAACACGATTTGGGGGTTAACTAATAGCGGAGTCTATAAATGAAGTGGTAGCATACAGAGTCGAATCTGATGTTGGGTAAACTGTGGTGTATAGTTGAGAAACTGGAGGCTTAAATTGAGACAAAAAAATGGCTAATTTAATAGCTTCATCAACGTCTTTAATTGGTGTAACATTTACCCTTTCTACTAGACTTTGAATTTCAGTTTTGTCTGATTTTATAGATGCTGAAATAACTTTCTGTTTCTCATTCACAAAAGAAGTCAAAACAGGATCTATAATAGTTTCCTTTAAATCAGTTTCAGGTTTGTTTCTAAATAATGAATTTTCAAACTTGAAATCAAAGTCTATATCTAATAAGCTTACTAATTCTTTAGGTGAGGAATTAGCCTTTCTCAGGGGCACTTCAGTTTCTAAACTAGCAATCTGTTTTTTTCTTTTTACCTATCTAGTTCGGATTGTCTACTATATCTGCAAGGTTGGGATCAGGGTTGGATCTAGTGTAATAGACTTTCTTCGGAGCCAGAATGATTATTTTATAAATACCCACAACCTTTAAACTTAACCTTAAAGTATAAAAGATATGTTTTTTAAAAATTGTCCTCTAAGATTAAATTTAAAAATGGAAAGCGGTTAAGTCCCCAGTATGGTCGCCAATATGTTATCACCCTAGTAATTCTTAGGTTGTGGGATGAGGATTTATAGCTGAAGAAAACCAGAGGTAACCAAGAACCTCTTTTGAAATTAAGGATCTAGCCTTCCTAAATTCCGGAGAGGGATCTCTCCTCAAGATTTAGCTTTGTTTTTGTTATAAGATTTTAGGCTAGGTATGATTGGAAAATTCGTTTGTTTTGAATATTTGGTGGGAATAAAAGGTACTTCAAGGTAAACCACAAAGGGATCTACCAGACCATTGGGCTATGGAGTCAACTTCCTGGCATGCAGAGCTGGGAAATAAGGGAAAAAGAGAAAATGTACTAAGGGCAGGGTAGATGACCTTCAAAGGGTTTGGAATAGGATTTTTGATGAAATGGAAAGATATGAACAAAAGGGAAATTAAGAATCCTTAAGTTATAGAAATGAAGATGAAAGAAAGGGGTCAAACAGGGACTAAGAGCATTTAATAATTCTTAAGTCCATTTATCAGCAGAAAACATATCAATGAATAACTAGTAAAAAATAGGGAGCTTTTGACACTAATCCTATATAAACTTTCCTAGTCAATCGTTTAATACAGAAAGCATGCAAATGTATGTATGGAACTTTAGAAAGATAAATAGTGAAAACAAGAAAATACTTGACTTATGATTTATGTTTGACTTAGTTCTAGTCTTCTACTTTACAAATCGACTCACACAAATTCCAATGTATTCAACAAAAATGTCCATAGTAGTCTTGACAAATTTTAGTCCACACTTAATACTTCGAAGAGTGAAGTATTTATACAAAATTATTACAAAATATCTGAGAGACATGTAGGAATATATATAGGCGAAAATAAAGATTTGTTACATAAATAGAGGGACAACTGCACAACAAATAGGCATGTTGTTCTCTTATCAAGGAAAATATAACCGATTTATCTTATCAAAAATTGATTTGTTGCTTTGTTGTAGATTCTTGCTGGCGCTTGGAAATAATATCTTGTTAGAAGATAGCTTGGAAGACAGTCTTTCCAATTCAAATTCTTTAACTTCTGCTCTATATTTGATACTCTTTACACTGTCCATTTATTACTCTTCTGCTGTAAAATGAAGAATTTACAACAGTAAAATTGAATTGACTATTTTATTACTTGATACTCTTTGACTCTGCTTTCACACTTGATACACTTTAACTGTAAATTTTACCCTTTGATAACTGTAAAGATAAAAAATATGACTGCTTTTGTTTGCTCAGTTTGCATGTTGTTATATCAAATCAGTGAATTCCTATCATTGTTGATCACTGGGTATCTTCAGGCTTTTTAGTTTTCTGTAGCTTTCATCAGTCTCAGTGTACTTTGCAAATCTGGGCTTGCCAGTTGGGGAGCCTTGTGGCAGAGACTTGTTCACTTGTGCTTTTTCATATCCTCTGATCTTCTTGTCATAATATTTCTGAACCATTAGTTTTTCATTGAAGCCATGAATGTCTAGAAGGCCTGCTTGTGTCAATATAGTGTATTTGGCCAAGAACTTTGTTATTGATAAGTTCATGTCTTTACATATTTCGTCCAAATTATTCATTATATTTCTTTTATTTAGGACCTTTTTTATTTTTAGTATGGTTTCAGTCCTATCCAGAATTTTTAGTTCTTCAAGCTCTTCTTTATTTTTATTGTTTAGAAATGTAATAAGTTGTAAGGCTTGAGATGGCTTATCTTTTGTTTTCTGAATTTCTACTTGTGCTACCTTTAGGTAATCTCTCTGTTCATAAATGATTTGAATGGAAGGCCACTGTAGATGTATGCCTTGAATAATGTTATTCCAAAATAGTTTTTTATGTATGACACCTGTTCATTGAAATTGACCTATTGTTGTAAAATCTTTACCTGCTCTTGAAGTCTGGTTGCTCTCTGTTCATGTCCCTTAGATGTGATTAGAGAATTCTTGTATGAGGATTCTAGATCCATATTTAACTTCTTTAAGTTATTGATCTCAGTGTTCTTAAGGGACATTTATTGCATAGATTTAACTAAGTCTGTTGTACCTATTGCTTGTTGTACCTGTGATGTAGATGATGCAGTGGTAGAGGTATCTATAGATGTTATTGACACTGCAGTTTCCAATACTCTTTTTGGTTCCAAATGGTTTGCCAGTGTAGAAGGAACAACAGTACTGACAGTTGGAATGACTGTGGGAATGGAGACGTCATTTTCTCTTTCCAATGTTTCATTTTACTTTATAAGAGATTCTATCTGATTCTCCATTTCTTTAATTTGGGGTGTCATCTTTAGTACTAACTGAATAGTCTCGTCCTTTTCTTTTTGTTGTTGAAGAATCTCCTTTGCCTGTGGATGCTCACTCTATGGAATTTTAAGTTTCTTTCTCAAGGCAGTAATATCTTCATTCTTTTGACTTATCAGTGTTTTAGAAACTTCAATATTGGAGGGATCCACTCCAGTTTCTATCACCAAATCTTCTAAGGATTTGATCCTCAAATCCTTAGCATGTAGAGATGATTTATCTAATTTCATTTGAGTCTGTAAATTAGATACAGTCTTTTGAAGCATGGTTTTGTTAACCACCTTTGAATAAAGCATTTCAGTGGCACTTCTGTGGAAATCTATCTGATCCAATTCATGTATTGTATCAGTTTCCACCTCGATATCTGTCTTTGTATAATTAGAAATTGACTTAGGATCATCAACTATGGGTTTCAGAAATGACATGAGCATTTTTTTGGTGGAGTAATCAAATGCAGTAAGAAACCTATCTTTGTTTCCTGGCTTTTCTTTAAGGAATTTAGAATAAACCTCATTCTTTATTTCCTCATTTCTTTCTCTCATTTGTTTGTATTTCATTTGAATGTCAGAATCTGTTTCTTTTGCTACTCTAGAAGAGGAGGGAGCTTCTGAATTTACCTGTGTTTTAACCATTTCTTTGCCCTTTTCTTGTGTTAGTACTTGCTCTTTCTGAATTTCTTTAAGTGTCTCATTGACAATAAATGTAGCTTCATCATCTGTTTGTTGATCATTGTTGTTTGCTTAATCTTCATTTTCATCTATCTCTATGGCCTTTTCTTCTTCTACAATAATCATTCTAGCCTTTTGGCTGCAAATTTTCTTAAATTTATTTTCTATAATGGTTTCTGCTAAATAGCCTTCTTCTTTTCTGAGTCTTTTATTGGACGTTTCTACTATTTTGCCAACTGTAATCACCTATGTACTATCCATATGTTTTTCCTGCATGTTATCTGTTTTGATTCCCTGTGTATCATTTGTTTGCATTTCCTGAATATGATCAATCAATGTGCTTGCAACCCATTCAATATGATTAGCATACTTTTCAATTTGTGGCTTTGAGTCATGTAGGAATGGAGTTAACTTACACTTGACCCTAAGGTTACTTAAAACACCTTGAGGGTCATAGTTCCAGTGAAAGTTTTCTTGGAACTAAAATTTTGATAATTTGCTGAATATATCTTTCAAAGCATTTCTGTTATTGACTATGAAGGGGTCAATTTGATTTTTTAGCTTGAACTGTGCTTTCTTTTTGGAAGATATGAAATTCACTGCATCTGCATTCAAGATCTATCTCAAGTACTCCAAAGCAAAAATTCTGGTAGTTAGAAACTTGGGTAATTTGTAAGGAGATAGGAGTGGACCATATACTCTGATTTATGTGTGATTTTTGTACAAATACCAGTCTCCTACCTTACAGTTTTCAGACACTTGTAAAATTCTTCTGATGTCTTCATTAATCCTTGGTGGTTGTGCTTTGTTCAAAAAAATCATGGCAGGTTTAATAAAAAAATCATTTAAGTCTTTATCGCTGTATTCACTGCTATCTTTTCTGAGTAGGGAAGGCCAGAATATCATTGAAAGAGGTTTACCTTCCCCATCCATCTTCTGTAATGCAATAGGGAAATTTTCTTCCTGAAAAAATAGGAAGAGATGTAACAGATAGGATGAATATCTGAATAGTCCTTCCTCAGGTAATTTAGTCAACTGATAATGCATATTATCAACAATGAATTTGGAAAAGTTGAAGACTAGTTCTAGATGTTGTCCTGGAGACAAGGTACAGAGGAAACCTAGAATGGAGGCATCTGTAAACTCATCATTAGCATAGCCTAGAATGAATGAAGGCATGGAAATGATTTGTCTAGAGCCCTCAATTAAGTAAAAAGTGTCATAAGGTGGATTTACCTTAGGAATGTCAACATGGTTGGGACAGAAGTTTTGAAAGATCATGAATTTTTTAGGAAATTCAAAATCTAGATAGAGCTGTGTTAAATCTTCAATGGACAATGATACTGCTCTTGGATCGTGGCTGAGTTGGATCATTTCATTGATGGCTTCAGCAGTTATGTAAAACAAGAACTTTCTATCTTTGTTTACCATACATATTTGGTCACGGATATAGTGTAATTGACATAACCCAATGAAATCCTAAGCTTGATGGGTGATGGGAACCACATATTTAGGAAAGTTTCAGTCCCATACATGTATATCATTTTCCACTTTCTTCACAAATTTCTCATGACACCAGTTATGTACTTCAAGTAGATCGAACTCTAAGGTAGCATCAGCAATTCTATAGTCTAGATCAATCAAAGGACTACTCTCTTCAGAGGTGACAGGTGGCTACAAAGGTCTAACTACTTCAATGGAATCTGCAGTTAGGGCAGGAGTAGGTTTATTGATTTTTGAAGGTTTAGGGTTTGGAAGCTTGCGGGAGGTATGCTTCTGAGGTTTGGGACCTCCTGTCCCAGGAGTGACCTATTTTTTTGTCATTTTTGAATCAAAATAAGCAATATTAGACTTTTTTCTTAGTTTCTTTTGGGAAATAGAAGGCTAATTGAGTTGCTTTTGGGAAAAATTCAGAATCTGGGTGAGGGTTTTAGGATGAAAATGCAAATTTTCAATGTGAAAATGACTAGAAAAATAGATTTCAACCATGGAAATTACCTTTAGATGGTTTAAAACACTAACAAACTGAATATGGAGGAGAAGGAAAATTCTGGGAAAATTTTGACAGGGTTCCTCCTGTTTCTTCAAGGTTTGTGGACTTTTAGATCATGCAATTTACATTTCTTATCGTGACTGATTTCAATTTTCATTTGAATTTGTGAAATGTGGGTTTTAAATTCAAAGAAATACCTTTTTAAAGGTATAATGGTGGTCGACGAGAATGTTTAGGATTGTACCAGTCTTCAAACTGGTCGCAGTTGTTTGGTAGAAGGCGTAGAGAGTCTTCGAAGGTGAATTTCAGAGGGGAAATCGGCTTCAAGTGGGAAAATTGGTCAGAAGAGGCTCAACAATGGTGTCTGTGAGTGATTTCTAAAGGGCAAAGGTGCAAACGGTATGGAAACAATGAAAAAATAAGGTTAAAACCTTAGGTTTTATTGGTATGCAGGGTATTAATTACATGTCAAAATCAAATGGTGAGAGTGGTTTTTGCATTAAAGGAAAAACCATTAGTGGCTATCGCATTGCTCCTGAGCGGTAAGTATTTTTTCACTTTTGGAATGTGATCCAGTAGAATTGAGACACGTAGTGGATGGTGGTTTCATGAAACAACTTTTATCTTATTATTTTTCGTAAACTTTTCCCGATCACCTTTGTTATGCGATATTGAATATACGTCGTTGGATTTGATCGCACGATGTGAATGGTTGAGATGCATCAGGAAGCTGCGAGACAAGGAAGGGTGGTACTTGGGTTTAATGTTCGATAGGGATGATCAACGGTTGAGTTTTAATGTGATGAGGAGTGGTGGGGCAAGGGAATGGTTTATCGCATTAGATTTGGACCGTCAGATTAATGAGATGAGGATGATCGGAGGGATGGGAATGAATGTGAGGGTGCATATTTATTTGATGAATTTTATGTATAAAGGGGTTTATACATAAAATGGGGCGGGTTTAATAAAATTCAACCAAGGTTTAGACTTTGGTAAAGGGATATATACCGGGGAAAAGTTGTAAGTTTAAAGCATTAACCTTGGGCAAAGGTAAAAGAAGGAATAGGAGTAACGGTATTATTTTTCTGCGCTATTTTTAATACAGAGTATGTAAAAATTTTCTTTTTGTTTTATTTTAACTTTATTATATAGTTTTAGATTTATTTCAAGTTCTAAAACTATAAGGGAGTGGGAATATTTTTTATGGGTATTTTTATATCAAAGGGATAATTTTGGGATGTTTTTTCAACATGTGAGTAACATATTTGATACAAAATCATATAATATAGCAGTTTTTTGGATATTAAATAAAAATAAGGTATATTAATAGGACTAGGATATTTGATAGGGAGTTAATAAAATAGGTTAAGTGTTAATCTGGAAAGGGACAATGAATACTCAAAATTTCATAAATAAACCTCAGGAAAGTGAAAATTAGAGTAAAGCTTCATTTTCATAACTCATTCACTTTTACTTAGTATATCATGTTTTTTTAGGGTTTTATGCTTTGTAAAATGCAGGAAGTTAATCAAATGGGCCTTTATGTAATATTTAATTAGGAAAAGAGTTTCTCACTTATGAATTTAAATGGTGATGAGTGCATGAAGGGATAAATGATGAAAATTTCTGGGGTTAATATAGAAACTTAACATTTTCAACTAATCAATCTTTGAGCCTTGGGTCTAGTCCCAACAGAAGTCAAGGAAATGCCTTGAGTCTCTTTGACTGATAGTCAAGAATATTAAATTGTTATGGGGAGGGGAAATTAGTTATTTATAGCCTGGTGAAAGATATTTACAATGATGTTTCCCACCTTCTACGTACCCAGTCATATCTTCTAATATTTTTTTCCTTCTATTTTAATCAGGTGCATTTGAAATAGCAACCTTACAACCTTTTATAATTTTTTTTAAAAGTAGTAAACTATCTAATTCTACACTTGTTTCATCCAAGATTCTAGATTAAACTATTGGATTCTTTTATTCTCTACCTAACTACTGAATTGTCATGATTAAACTGTATGACAATTATTTATTCACTATCTACAACATTTGAAATTGAAAGATGACAAGTCAAGATTAAATTGTTCAACTCATCACATATTATGGCATTTATTGACACTCTGTCATAATCAACTGCAGAAAGTAAAAGTAGTGGCATTTAGACATGCACACTTTCATGTTTTATTCATCTTTTTCTTTTGGGGTATATTATTTTTTCTAAGTTCTTTGATCTTTCTTTTACGACTTTTTACCCTTTTTGATTTTCTAATTTTTGATTTTTTGATTTTATTTTTTACAAAATATGGGAATACAACTTGTAGAAACCAAAGTATGTACATATTTACAAGACTACCATTAGTTAAGTGAAAATTATGAATCCTATATTTATAGATTACTAACAACTAGCACTGTAATGGGATGCATGTGGTATCTAGACAGTGGTGCCTCATTCCATATGACGTGGAATAGAGATTTCTTCAGTGACTTGGTGGAGGAGGACCTACAACATAACCTAGAGTTTGGAGAGGACGGAAGGTATAGCACGACCGGCATAGGTACCGTTACTTTTAAGAGGGAGTTTGGCTCCCCTCTTAGACTAGGACCTACAACATAACCTAGATTTTGGAGATGACGGGAGGTATAGCACGACAGGCATAGGTACCATTACCTTTCAGAGGGAGTCTGGCTCCCCTCTTAGACTAGAATATGTTTTGTATGTTCCAGGCCTAAGGAATAATCTTATCTCCGTGGCAGTATTGGAAGACCGTAGTTATGAGGTGGTGTTTAGAAAAGGTAAGGTGTTCCTTAAACACATAACCACAGGACAGGTGAAGCAGATCGATTCAAGAGTTAAGAACCTATATGATCTCGAGGTTGAGGATGCATGCAAATCTTTGAGGAGAAAATTAGTTGTTAATGACTTGGTGGTTGAGAGGGAGAAATTATTTCTTAACATGCAACCTCAGAAGAAGTCTCAGAAGGTTGTGGAGAAGCCACAATTGGAGAAGCAGAGAGGAGACCAAGTGGAAGAGTCCACTCATGCAGAGACCTCCATGAGGGGGGAATTTCAAGCTATATGCGCAGAGGGAGTACATGCAGCTATACCTCCAGGTGTGAGGTGGGGCGATGTGCAAATATTATCTCAAGAATAAATTTGGGCAGCGTCCATTGATATGGTGTGTCTCATGGATAGAACCTCACTACGAGGATCCCAAAGTACAGTAGTAGCAAGAAAGATTATTTAGATTGATGCAGTCAGATGTCAGGAGGACTGAAATTAGAGTGACAGGTGTCGGATATTGGAGCGCAGATTAGAGTTGGAAGAAGTGCAGAGTGGATGGATGCAGATGTCAGCAGCAAAGTAAAGAGTCTAGTAGAAATTTGCAGTAGCTAACAGCAGTTATTGATTCAATTTTTTTGAGGCTATTCATTTTCATGAGAGTTTCATGTGCGAACAACACTAGAGAGGTGTTGCATGCAAAAAATTCCAAAGGTACCAGATCAAGACAGATTGATTCATTTCTTGTTGAGAGGGAGTGTCGAAATTTGCAACAAGAAATAGTGAAACTGGCATCCAGAAAAAAAAAATTAGAAAATGGCACCCAGAAATGGTTACCATGTGAGGCTTTTGATTTAATTATCCTTAATTAAATTAAAAGTAAATTGTAATATTATCTCATAACATCTTGTAATAGTTAACGAAGTGTGATAGACTTAGTTAGGTTAAGAATTTTGAGTTGAGGGTCAAAGGATAGCCATGTAGAGTGATTCTATTATTTACAGGGTCAAGTTGCAGTTGTAGCACTAGTGTGGTGTGAGTGTGATAAGTTAACTCACATTAATTGAGTTAAAATTGGTCTAACTAGTTCTAACTGATTAATGAGCTAGTGGAAGATCAAGTGAATTAAAATATATTTAATTCACAAGTAGTGATCTACCAAGTAACTCATGATTCACTAATAATAGCTACATGCATGTCAATTTTTATGGATAACCAGTTGAGACAAAGGTTAAAGACAAGTAAACTATCAGATGTATTTTTGGATAACTTCTCAGGTGCAGTTATAAAGTCATAGGAAGGATCCATAGGGATTGTGCACTCAAGGAAGGCTAACTGTCCTATTTCATAGGGCTTAATTTCCTAGGGATTGCGTGAGCAAGGCTGGGCTAAGGAAGGGCTGAGAATTGGCTAAGTGTTGGACAAATTTTCCTAAGAATTGATAGACAGTTTTGAGCAGGATCAGAGTGAGAAATTCAGAATAGTGCAAGACTTTCTCGGTGTGAGAAAGCATTGTATTGTTTCATGATTCTTTGACTATGTACAATAAATGATAAAGGGGTTTTGAGTATGGTCTTTTCCCAAGAACATCTTGTGTTGTGTGATTGATAATTTCCTTTCTCGTACTTGCATGTGATTGAGCAATCATGTTTTATATTTCACAAATATTGTAGAAGGATTCAATATCTTGCTTTAGTACATTGCATGATCGGATTGAATCCATTGATATAATTTCTACATGGTATTATATCTATATTAGAGATTTTATATATTCTATATATCCTTTTCTACTTTTCATTAATCTCTTCACTTCTCCTCCAAGGAAAATTATGAGACAAAGCTAGAAATTCCAGGTAGTTAGATTCTCATTAATGAGCTCTTACTTCTGACTTCTAACGAGAGCTCCTTGCCTTCTAAGAAACACTTGATTGGTCAATATGATAATTTCATAGCTAAATCTAATCACCCAAATTAGATACCTGGGAATTTTTTTATGGATAAAATAATTTTATATAATAAATTACAACCTTTTTCCTTTTTTAACCATCTGTACTTCAACCATTAATTTCCGAATTTTTTTTAATTCATAAAATAAAATATAAATACAATTTTACAAACAAGAATTTTACATCAGTTATTACGAGTAAAATAATTGAAAATGAAACATTTATCTATTTCTTAATGTATCATTCTAAGTCACAATCAAACTTATGTACATGTAATTACAGTGAAATCCTTAAGTTGAGGGATATCACATGGAAACACTTTACCCCGGAAGAGGCTACTTGTAGGGAGGATGAAAATTTTATACAAGAGACATATGCTAGCCTATTATGAGGCTAAAAAAACATCAAAGATGTTGTTTCACTGGGGGGGAAGATTTAATACCCCCTGTAAATCTATAATTATTTACTTACCATGGTTAAATTTTCTTAATACTATGGTCCATGTAGAGGCCAGAATGACTAATGAATGAAAATGTTGTGTTTAGATTTTAGTAACATGTGTGCTTTATGAAGTTATCCATGGAAATTATGGTGGAAAGTAATGAAGAGTGAGAGTTTCACATTCCAAAAAGTTGAAGACAATTATGGGCAAGGTGTTTTTCTACCCAAAATCATTCCCTTGGAGATAAACTATCTCAATTTGGAAGAGGTAGCCAAGAGGGTAAGGAGACGAGCCTCAGGAAACCTTGGAGGAGATATAGACTGCAATACTTAATACCTCTAATAAGACATTATAAAGGGATGTAAGATGCTGCCAAAATGAGGAATTCTTGAGTTGGTTATCTAGTGGAATTCTAACTAAAGATTTTGTTCTCTATTTAAAACCTTAGACTCAATCAAGGTGGGATCAAAAAAGTTCTTGTTGGTTTTAATAATGTCTCTATTTTGAAACTATTTTTGATGTGAAGTTAGCTCAATGGGAGTCCTAGTAGTCTTACCGGTTCTCAAGGTTGGGTGGAGCATTCTTTCCCTATGATTTTGTGGCTTTCTCACTATCAAATAAAAAATGGAGGAAGAAATAAGTACTATGAATGTGTTTTCTATGGATAATGCTTTCTTTCAAAAGAAGAATTGGTTGTTCATATTGTGTTATGGTTCTCTATTTATTAAAAGGGAAAATTGAAAGAAAATACAAGACATAGTATTAAATTGGTATAAATTCCAGTTAGTCTCTCCGCCAAGACCCAAAATTTGAAATTTAAATATGAAATAAACAGGTTCTAGAGATTTCGAGAAAGAAAAATAATAATTGTGGAACAAGTATTATATATATATATATATATAGATAGACAGATATAAACTATTAATATTTGAGTAAGCATGTGAATCCGCAAACATAACTCTCTTGCTCCTACAACACACTGTTTATTCAGTTAGCTAGCTAAGAACGTGAAATTTTTTGTGTTAAACTATATCTAATTTAAAATTGCAAGAGCATGAGTAAATGAATGCGAGAAGGAACAACTTTATCAGGCCAGCGATTCTTTCACATGCGAAATTGAAATCAGGATGAAACCCTAAGAACAGTGTTTAATACAATAGTAATAGTTATTGATAAAACTTTATTGCAATGTGAAGGTGGGATACAATAGTAATAGTTATCGATAAAACAATGTGTTGAGAGAGCATGAAACCTTCACTAGAAATAACTATAAATTTTACACAAGACATTGCAAGAGTACATGTCTATGCTTCACTAAGCATTTGTAAAATATAAAAACTATCAACTGAGAATTCCTAGAGACTAAATGATTTTTCTTGAAAGGTTAATGGAATATTATTGTCATTACACTGTAGTGGAAAACCAAAAAGATATCATAAAACTACTTTTTCAAATTTCAGAGAAACCATACACTTTAGTGACAAGAGCCATGAATAAATTAATTTGAATGCTAGCGTACAGGAAAATATAAAGTAAAAACCATTGTTTCACGGGTTATAGAAAAAGATAAGTCAGTGACTAAATAAATTCAATAAGAAATTACTATATTTCATAGTTAGTCTCATGAGCAATCCAAGGCCGAAATGGAAAAACCCTCAACAGAGGAAATTCTAAAGAGACTAAAATTATAGTCTAGGAGAAACCCTAAGATTGGAGTCGATTTACAATTTAGAAAACACCTACCAGAATAAAAGAGTTTTGTTAAAACCTATAATTGAAATCTGTAACCAAATTTTCCACATGAGATTAAACCAGGGTCGTCACCTGCAGTAAAAGGAGAGAAAACCCAAAGCTTGCTCCACTTTCATAGGCGTTCCAGTACATTCTTGTGCAACCAATAAATTATTAATTCCGTTGAGAATTTGAAAATATATTAGAAGTTAAACTACTGAAGAAGGAAAGTACAGGTCATACCTAGCAACAAGACCATCTATTGATATCCAAGGCAAGGGAGGAAACTTGAATTGTACATTATCTTTAGGAGAAACGTTATCATAATGACCATATAAAATGTTCATCTACCACCACTTGAACTGTGAAAATTAGGGCGAAAAGGGAGTAGAGGGTTAGAGCCTTCTCAAAATAAAAACCCTCACTCTATGTAAACAAAAAGTATAAAGAAAAGGCGAGGATAATTTACTTAGTAAATTGGTGGCGTCAAGGGAGGAAGGTGGTCACTCCCTAACCACTTCTTCTCCATCCCATCATTGATGTAAACCCTAAGCCACTACACTCTCGATTGAGACTGTATTCCACATCCTAAGGTGACGAAATCCCTAGACGAGATTACAATTGGAAGCATCGTGAAAGTTCAAATATCCACCCAAGGAAATTAAAGTATATGGCCTATAGTATATGGCCTATGGTGCAGTACGAATGTAGTATGTCACCATATGAATTAATCATAAGTGTTAAATGATGTTGAAACTATATGTACATAACACCTTACCAATTATCACCACAATATGATGTGTTTCAAACCATGCATAACAAATCTTACCATGACCTAAGTCTCATAATGTTATACAATGCATCTAGTAATGGAGGCTATAAGTCTGGACATATGTAGGTATAACGCAGAGCTATGGTCAAAATTAATAAAATTAATAAAACAGAGGACTTTAAAAGTAAAGGTAATAAAACTTTAATATAGTAATTTTATAAATTATAAGTAAAAGCAAGTAAAAATAAAATAAAACTATTGAGGTGCATTAAGAAATATTTTTTAAATTAAAAAATAATATTGATTATAAAAAAGAGAAAGAAATAAACATATGTGTGTCAGTTTTAGTTAAAAGAATTATAAAATTTAGTCATATTCTAATTGTGTTTTTTTATTGGATGTTCATATTACAACCCATTACAAGAGAGATATGGTAAAAATATTTCTCTTTCACTCTCAATTATAAATAAAATATTTAGATGTATGCATGAAACAAGTGCTTCACGATAGCAGAGTCCTTGACACTTAATTGGATCTCATGTTTTTAGAAGAATTGCAAATCGATATATGAAGTGGAAAAGTTAATTGTCTATTAAGAGAAAAGGACATGCTTAAATTTTTGATGGGTAGTAACCACTATTAAGTTTTCACATTTACACCTTTATTCCTACATGTTAAAGTGTTGAAGAAACATAATTAATCATAAACAAACTTAGGTAAGCATATTTATTTCCATCTTCTTTCTATTCATTTTTATTTAGATACTTGTTTAAATTATGGCCAAGTATGAGATATTTTAAAGGATTTTAATTTTAGATGGTTTTACTATGAAGCTTAACAATGAAAAATCATTGCACAAATATTTAAAAAGAAAGGGAGGAGAAGGATGATATCAATCATGGATTACCATGAGGGTATGGAGGTGAGAAAGAAAATATGAATATGAGAAAGTGTAATTTGGTTGACCCAGACTTAGGAGGATCAAGATGGGATCATTTTGATCAATAGTGCCAGCCATCAACATGTCACATTTCGATAAAAGAAATGAACCATTTTCTACCATGTTGTTTCCCATGATTTGATAAGAATTCCATGAGACATACTAGTTAATATCCTTGTGGACACTAAAATAAGAAAAAATATATTTAGCGTAAAATTTGTCCTTTTATCTATTGTTTTATTTTCAAAATGTTCATACATAAATAAATAGGGGTGAAAATGTGAAGTTGGGTTACACTTTTGTGAGAATCGGGGGGGGCGGAATTTTTTTTTTCTCAATAGTTCGACAGAACTTTTGAGAAATTTCGGTCGAACTATTAGAGAGTTTGTCTGAACTTTCGAAATTAGTTCGGCTGAAATCATTCTTTCATTACATTGATGGCGTACTTATGGTGTGGGAAAACAAATTTTTGTCCAGAGATGGGAAAACCGTCAACAAAAGTTCTGCCAAACTTTTAAAATAGTTCGGACAAACTCGTATTTTATAAATATATCACCCACAAAATTTTACAGGTTTCACTTTCTCTCGCGCGTTTCTTTTCTGATCCTCTGTGGCTTTTGTTGTTCTGTTGCACTCTATTGTGCTCTATTACTGCTCTGTTGTGCTTTGGTGAGCTCTGTTGCGCTCTGTTGCTACTTCGTTGTGCTCTGTTACTGCTATGTTGTGAATTGGAGTAGCTCCGCAACAAATTTCTGTGAATTTCCAGTTAAGTATCTGTAAATTTCAAAGGAGAATTAAACTCAATGTTTTGAAAATTCAAAATGTGCAATGTGATTTGGCCTAAAACATTTATGTACAATTGCTATATTTTAAATTGTGGCAAATGAATATATATTTTGTGGTGAATGTTATATTTAAAAAAAACAGTGCCTGAAAAATAAATTTCATATCGTGTCCATTTACAGTCCTTTTCATTTTGTTTTGTGCTGGCTTAGTCTATACGTTCTATTCAGACTCTATCACCTTTGTGTTCATAAGCATGGGTACTATCTTGGATAATGCATATCATGATTAAGGTCCACCCCGCTATTAGGATTATCTGCCTAGCTTTATAGGCCGCACTATAGCTATTTCCACTGCACTATCTGCCTAGCTCTCTAGACTGCACTATCCATGATTTATTATATACCAGGGAATATCACTTATAGAAATCTAAAAATTTACAAAATTTTCACTTGCATTTTTTCCTATTACATTGATATCAAAATATTGTTTCAAAAACAGAGTTCTTAATCATTACATTTAGAAGTATGTGAAGACACTCTCATTTTTCTTTTGCAAATTAGACCTTAAAAAAAAAAAAATCCTGAAAAATACATTTCATATCCTGTCTGTTTACAGTCCTTTTCATTGTGTTTTCCACTGGCTTAGTCTATATGTTTTATTCAGACTCTATCACCTTTTTGTTCATAAGCATGGGTACTATCATGATAATGCATATCATGATTTATTATATACCAGGGCATATCACTTATAGAAATCTAAGCATTTACAAAATTTTCACTTGCATTTTCACCTATTAAATTGATATCAAAATATTGTTTCAAACACGAAGTTCTTAATCATTACATTTAGAAGTCTGTGAAGACACTCTCATTTTTCTTTTCCAAATTGGATCTTAAAAAAAACATTTTCTGAAAAATACATTTCATATCCTGTCTGTTTACAGTCTTTTTCATTGTGTTTTGAGTTGGCTTATTCTATGCATTCTATTCAGACTCTATCACATTTGTGTTCATAATCATGGGTAATATCTTGGATAATGCATATCATTATTATGTAAATGAGGCATATCACATTCGTTGTTTATCAAAGCTATAATGATTAGTTATGTTCAAATCTTTAATGGGTTTACTTATTGTATCAAGCTTAGAAAGTAAAACGATCATATTAGAAGAAGCTTATGTGCAATGGTTACTCCTTGTTAGATAGGGTTGTATAGAGCTTATCGAAACATAGCAGTACTCCTTGTTTATTCATTTAATAATAGTGCGCATGTTGATTATAAAAAAATTCAATCTGCAGCATTAGAAAATCTCTCAAAATCTATTATTTCCATCTAAATGGCATGTTATTCCCTGCTAATGAATTATAACAGTTTATGGAATAGTAAAGTATAACTGAAAACAATATATGTTATTCCCTCTCTCTTGAAGCTGATCCATTTTGAGTATAAAAGTGTCAATCTGCAGCATTAGACAATCTCTCAAAATCTATTATTTCCATCTAAATGGCATGTTATTCCCTGCTAATGGATTATAACATTTTACGGAACAGTAAAATATAACTGACAACAGTTTATGTTATTCCCTCTCTCTCGAAGTTGATCCTCTCTATGATTAAAGTATCAGTCACTCCAAGAGTATGAGTCTTGAGTTTGTAAGAAAGTTCTTATACAATGAAAGTGTTGAAGTTTGATGTATAATTGTGAGCCTGTTAGCTTGAGTTGATATGAAATAGTAACAGTGAAAATTAAGTGCTTAGTTCATTAAGCTTTTTGATATGAAACAGTAGCAGTGAAAATTAGTTTATTAAGTCTTTTAATATGAAACATTAGCACTAGTGTCTGAGCTTGAGTTGATATGAAACAGTAGCAATGAAAATTAAGTTCTTAGTTTATTAAGCCTTTTGATAGGAAACCATAGCAGTGAAAATTAGTTTATTAAGCCTTTTAATATGAAATAGTAGCACTGGTGTCTGAGCTTGAGTTGATATGAAACAGTAGTAGTGAAAATTAAGTGATTACTTTACTAAGATTTTTGATATGAAACAGTAGCTGTGAAAATTATTTTATTAAGCCTTTTAATATGAAACAGTAGCACTCCAATGTCTGTTTTTTTAGGTACCATGCTTAGTATCAGTCACTCCAAGAGTTTGAGTCTTGAGTCTGTAAGAAAGTTCTTATATAATGCAAGTGTTGAAGTTTTATGTATAATTGTGAGCCTGTGAGATTGAGTTGATATGAAACAATAACAGTGAAAATTATGTGCTTAGTTTATTAAGCTTTTTGATATGAAATAGTAGTAGTGAAAATTAGTGTATTAAGCCTTTTAATATGAAACAGTAGCACTGGTGTCTAAGCTTGAGTTGATATGAAATAGTACCAGTGAAAATTAAGTGCTTATTTTATTAATATTTTTTATATGAAACAGTAGCAGTGAAAATTAGTTTATTAATCCTTTTAATATGAAACAGTAGCACTGGTGTCTGTTTTTTTAGATACCATACTTTCATTCCTTAGAATCAGAATCTAATGCTCTTTCCCTTCCTAGCTGGGCTAGGAGAATTTATGCATATATATCTTTAAACTACTCAACTATTTTATTACACCATAGGAATCATTTCTATATATCTCCCATTTTAATGTGGTCTATCACATTTCGAGAAAAACACATTAGCCATAAAATTTTCCCATTGAAACCAAAAGTGATTTGATACAAAACATAGGTTTTAACCTTATATAGTTAATTTTTTCAAATAGATTCTTAATAAAATGAAAAATATTCAATGTAAAACACATGCATTAACATATAATTGTGATATTTTCCCTTATTTCCAACTTAGTGGAAATCCTACTACAAAAATCTCTTTTAATAAAGAAGATATATCCATAGTGATCGACTGATATTTGTTCACCAACAACTATTGCATTTGGGACTTGTATATCTCAAAACTATGCTCATTGAATTTATGCATCTATATCTTTAAACTACTGAACTGTTTTATTAAACCATAGGAATCATTTCGATATATCTCCCATTTTAATGGGGTTTATCGCATTTCGAGAAAAACACATTAGCAATAAAATTTTCCGATTGAAACAAAAAAAAAATTGATACAAGACATCTAGGTTTTAACCTTATATAGTTAATTGTTTCAAATAGATTCTTAATAAAATGAAAAATATTCAATGTAAAACACATGCACATTAACATATAATTTTGATATTTTCCCTTCTTTCCAACTTAGTCCTTCCTTCTAGAAAAGGTCCCTTTTAATGAAGTAAATATATCCATAGTGATCCACTGATATTTGTTCACCAACAACTATTCCATTTTCGACTTATATATCTCAAAACTATGCTCATTGAATTTATGCATCTATATCCAGTAAATGGCCATACAATCAATCTCTCGAATAGATCTAAATAGAAGTTCTTCAATTTAATATCCATAAAACAAAACCACTTTAAGGCAAACTATGTGCATGTGTCATTTCTCCCATAAATTCTTAGGCAAATTTTTTAAAGCTTACATGTCATGTTGGATTTCTCCCATTAAATTTAAAGCATATTTTTTGTAAGTGCATAAAATAATTTTGAAAACCATGTAAAAGTCATTTCTCTCAATCTTTAAGGCCTAAAAATTGAACCTAAAGTGGTTGAACTCTCATAGAATTTTGAACTTCCATAGGATTTTAGTCTGTCACTTAAGTGTTAACTTCTACAAGTTCTAAAGGCAGAGTCTGTAAAGGGTGAGGTAGCCTCTGGATCTCATCTTTTCTCAAAGGTGACATGTCCAGTAAATGCCCCTACATAAAATATTTGTAGCAGATCTAAATAGAAGTTCTTCATTTTAATAGATCCATAAAACACAACCACTTTAAAGCAAACTGTGTACATGTGTCATTTCTCTCATAAATTCTTAGGCATAGTTTTTAAAGCATACATTTCATGTTGGCTTTCTCCCATTAACTTTAAAACATGTTTTTTGTAAGTGCATAAAATAATTTTTCAAACCATGTAAATGTCATTTCTCAGGCCTAAAAATTGATCCTAAAGTGGCTGAAATCTCATAGCATTTTGAACTTCCATAGGGTTTTAGTTTGTCTGTTGAGTGTTAACTTCAACAAGTTCTAAAGGTAGAGTCTGTAAAGGGCCAGGTAGTCTCTAGATCTCATCTTTTCGCAAAGGTGACATATCCAGTAAATGCCCCTACAGTCAATCTCTGTAACAGATCTAAAAATAAGTTCTTCATTTTAATATCCATTAACCTCAACCACTTTAAGGAAAACTATGTACATGTGTCATTTTTCCCATAAATTCTTAGGCAAAGTTTTTAAAGCATACATGTCATGTTGGCTTTCTTCCATTAACTTCAAAGCATGTTTTTTGTAAGTGCATAAAATAATTTAGCAAACCATGTAAATGTCATTTATTTCAAAATTTAAGGCTAGAAATTGAACCTAAAGTGGCAGAACTCTCATAGGATTTTGAACTTCCATAGGATTTTAGTCTGTCTATTGAGGGTTAACTTCTGCAAGTTCTAAAAGAAGAGTCTCTAAAGGGCCAGGTAGCCTTTGGATCTCATCTTTTTTCAAAGGTGAGATATACAGTAAATTCCGCAATATTCAATCTCTTTAACAATATAAGTTCTTCATTTTAATATCCATAAACCTCAACCACTTTATGGAAAACTGTGTACATGTGTCATTTCTCCCATAAATTATTAGGCAAATTTTTTAAAGAATACATGTCATGTTGTCTTTCTCCCATTAACTTTAAAGCATGGTTTTTGTAAGTGCATAAAATAATGTTGCAAACCATGTAAATGTCATTTCTCTCAAGCATTAAGGCCTAAAAATTGAACCTAAAGTGGTTGAACTCTTATAGAATTTTGAACTTTCATAGGATTTTATTATGTCTGTTGAGTGTTAACTTCTACAAGTTCTAAAGGAAAAGTCTGTAAAGGGCTAGGTAGCCTCAACATCTCATCTTTTCTCAAAGGTAAGATATCTAGTAAATTCCCTAACAGTCAATCTCTATAACAAATCTAAATAGAAGTTATTCATTTTAATATCCATAAACCTCAACCACTTTAATGAAAACTGTGTACATGTGTCATTTCTCCCATAAATTCTTAGGCAAAGTTTTTAAGGCATACATGTCATGTTGGCTTTCTCCCATTAACTTTAAACCATGTTCTTTGTAAGTGCATAAAATAATTTTTCAGACCATGTAAACGTCATTTCTCTCAAAATTTAAGGCCTAAAAATGGAACCTAAAGTGGTTGAACTCTCATATAATTTTAACCTTCCATAGGATTTTAGTTTGTCTATTGAGGGTTAACTTCTACAATTTCTAAAGGCAGAGTCTGTAAAGGGCCAGGTAGTGTCTGGATCTCATCTTTTATGAAAGGTGACATATCCAGTAAATGTACCTACAGTCAATCTCTGTAACAAAACTGTGTAAATGTGTAATTTCTCCCACAAACTAAAGGCTTCCTCTCATTAATTCTAGATGTGAATTCTACCATAAACTTTTTAAGTCAAAATTTAAGATAAACCATGCACATGTCATTTATCTCATGCACATGTGTCATTTCTCCCATGCATTTGCAATAAATGTCAATTTAATATATATTTTTATTGAATTTGTTTGTATTTTTAGGGATAAAAAACCACTAAATATGGTTAATGGAAATTATGCATAGATGTTTCTTGCTATCCCAATCAAGGGAAAGAAGTGATTACATAGGTGCTTTCCAATATTGCAACTAGCAAAGTCCTCCAAGGGAAAATGAATATACCGGGAAGAACAAAAAACAACGAGGCATATTATATTGGATTGATAGAAGGATTGGGAATAGCTATGGACTATGGATCAAATGGAATTGTAGTTTTCACCAATTCTGAACTTGTGTGCAACCAGATGAATGGCGTGTACCAAGTTAATAAGGAGAGGCTAAAAGAACTGCATGGAATAACAAACAATATTGTTAGCCATTTTCAAATTTTTGGTGCAAGACATTGTACAAATGTGAATAATATGTCTGTTGATCTATTGTGTGGGGCAATTCCAATTGAGGATTCATCTATCAAAGTTGAATTAATAGATGAATTATAAATATGAGGGGCAATGCCAATGCAAGATTCATCTCTCAAAGATGAATTAATAGATGAATTATAATTATACGGGGCAATGCCAATGCAAGATTCATCTCTCAAAGATGAATTATTTTTGAGACACTCTTCTTCAAAAATTCAAGATTGATCTCTCAAAGATGAATTAGTGTTGAGATGCTCTCCTTCAGAATTTATTGATGGACATTGTATCATATCTTCGATATGTGTTTGTTTTTTACTTATACATGTGTCTTTTTTAATGACC
The DNA here is from genome assembly GCA_034641835.2 of Pinus albicaulis. Taxonomy (NCBI): domain Eukaryota; kingdom Viridiplantae; phylum Streptophyta; class Pinopsida; order Pinales; family Pinaceae; genus Pinus; species Pinus albicaulis. Next base: position 9,091,506 of record MU968493.1, read on the forward strand.
ATGTGCTTTTTTCAATTATATACCAAGTGTGCTCCCACCACACCATGTAAAGAGCAACTTGGTGAACTTCACGTTTGCAACAAGTGGTGAAATTCACATTTTTATAAAATTAAAATGCGGGGACTTCAACAATTTTTTGTTTAAATGGAGTTTCACTTCTTTTTTAATGACAATGTGTTTTTTTTAATTTTATACCAAGTGTGCTCCCACCATGTAAAGTGCAATTTGGTGAACTTAACATTTTTATAAATTTTTATGCTTAAACTGAGTTTCACACATCAATTAGTGTTTTGAAAGTTGTGTTTTACATAATTTGTGTACACTAAATTACATTATTTTTCTGAAATTTATTTTGAAATAATTTTAGATTAGTCATTTAAAAAAATAATTGTAAATTTCCACCTTAGATATATATATCATGGACGATGAACGACGAAGATCAACAAAATCCCATATCTCTACGAGAGAGTGGGATCAGGGATCGTGGGATGTTCATGGTATTTAAATATAATCTTAAACCTCCATACATATACATACATGTGTGTACATATGGAATTTATTTTTTATCAGCTTTGTGAGATAAATTAGTTGTTAATAAGTTTCATTTTTTATTTTTTAGGTTCGAAGAGGAGAAGGGTTTCTACTCCATCAGTAGAGCATGCCCATGGTTCACCGAATCGTGGTATGGTTCACGCAATTTAATCAATGAATATGTACGTGTATTTATATGTATGAATGTATTTTTAAATTGGTTATAAATTCGTATTTGTTTATGAAGCTTCTCTTTCGTCTCGAGAGATTGGAGGTGGTTTAAATCCCCTTAGAGGGCCATCAATAAGTGCTAGCAGGTTGTGTGAAGGTGGTGATATTTATTCCCCCGAAGGCCAATCAATGGATGGTGGTGTTGGTTCTCAGCAGGGTCATTCTAGTTCTCAACAGTTTTATGGTGGGCAAGATGGTAGCCAACCACATTGAAGTTGCCATCAATTTCAATATTTTTTTCATTCAATTTGTACAAATTTGTTTACATGTATTTTTTCTAAAAAAAAAAATTATATATTGATACAGAGGCTGAAAATGCTCCAAATTTTGGTAAAAAAAAACGTAGGGTGGAACGCTTCATTCAAGAAGAAGGTTATCCACCCACCATGACTTAACTATTTGACAAGTTCGATATACCATGAGAAAGAAACATGTAGCAATGCACCTCAGAAAGGTGTCAACATCTTCAAGAAAAATTGCAGAGAGATCTCAAGTCTTTGACTCTACCTATTGAGAGTCGACAAATCTTGGAAATAGTTACACATTATTTAGGAAAAATAGTAGATGTGTACCAAAAGCTTGGGCCAACCATGAATAATTTTGTGGACGTCATGAGAAAAATAAAGGAAATAGTGATGGGTCTGGATAAATGGGAGGTTTTTAAAGAAAGAGTTACAACAACAATGACAAAGTCTATGTTTAATTTCAAAGAAGGGTTGAAAAGAAATATGGTAAAGATGAAATATTTCAAACACTCTGATATAGCTCACTATTTTTATGATAGACACCTTGCGGCTTATGGAAGACTCCCATGGAACGACGAGTTTCCACTTCATTTCGCAAAATTATTTTATGCAGAATTCTTTTTGCAAATGAAACCCAGTTACAATGACCTTCCCTCTAAATTTTTTGGTCTTGATAAAGGTCGATTGTGTGACCATAGGGGTGCTAGGAGTGATGTTGAGTTGCATCGTCCTAAGCCACCATTGGTTAGTCGACCTGTTCGTGTCGAAACTTTACAGTCAGAGATGGAAGCCACTTCTCAAATTAGTAGAGAAGAAAGGGATGCCCATTGACAATGTTCAGAGTGGATTGGGTGGAGTCAATGTTTGTCTGAATCGATAAAAATCATGTGAGAATGCATGCACCAATTTTGTGTATTATACAAATGAAGAGATTGACAACATGGGTGTTGAAGAGCTCAAAACTTATGCAAATAATTGTCTCAATGGTTGGCATGACCTAATTGTTGATGAGGAAGAGGGCATGGGAATGGTATGTGTTAATGATTAGGGTTCATTAATTTTAACACATACATACAATTTGCAATAAATACATATATACATAAATTTATTTGTATACATTAATCTAACAAAAATATATCATTATATGTTAACACCATTTCCAGTTGTCATGCTTGATGAATGAAAAAAATGTTAATATCACGTTTGGAGCCTTTGGTCCAAACAATCAAGATGGGTCTCACCATCAAGATATGTTGGCAAATGTTAGTGTTTTTTAAACTTGATATTTTTAAAATAAATAATTGTGCACACATTTACATTTTCATGTATATATAATAAAAAAATTTAATAGATTCTGATTCCGTCAGATGTTTTTGGGATGGCAGCACCTTCTTCTTCCTTAGGAGATGTACCTTCTACTTCGTTAGGAGATGTGTCAGATTCACAACAAGTATGGACAATTTTTCACTTTCATAATTTATGTTTTTAAGTTATATATTCGACCTCAAAAGTTTCCATTAAAAATGAGATATATCTATATCTTGAGTTATTTTAAATTTTTTGAATTTTAGGTTTTTGGAGATTTTCTTTCAGAGCCTCTCTTAGGAGATATGCCAAATCCACCTGCAGAAGTATTCAATTTTTCACTTTTAAATATATATGTTTTTAATTTATAATTTATAAATTGAAGTTTAAAATTTTTTTAAAAATTGAGATCTTGATCTTGAGTTATTTTACACTTAATTTTTTTTTTTTTTTAGGTTTCTACAGAAGGTTTTTTTTCTCCACGGAGTCTAGCGATGGAGATAGGAAAATCCACACCATTTCAACCATTTGAACAAGTTGTCCATTATTTTCTAATACTATTGAAAATAAGTTTACATATATGCATTTTCATTTGAAAAATTTTAATATATATATATATATATATATATATATATATATATATATATATATATATATATATATATATATAGGTTGAAACATGAAGCTGGGTTACACTTTTGTGAGAATCGGGGGTTGAAAATTTTGGTCGGCAATAGTTCGGCCGAACTCGTGATTCCGTTTAGACTGACGGCTTACTGACGGCGCGGGAAAACATAATTTTTGTCGGAGATTGGAAAACTGGCAACTAAATTTTGGCCGAACTTTTTCATTTAAAATAGTTCGGCCGAACTATTGTCTATAAATAAATTGCCCGCGAAGTATAATAGTTTTACGATTTCATTATTCCCGCGGTAGTGTCCCTGTCGCTGTTGCACCTCGTCGCCGCTCTGGTGCTCCTCGTCGCCGCTGCTCCTCGTCGTCGCTGCTGCTCGTCACCGCGCTCTTCGTTCGTTGGGTATGTTCTCCTATCGGTCACTTTTTTTTATGTAAAGGAAAATGGACTAGTTATTTTCGCTTGGTATTCTTATATACAGGTTACTTACTAGTCTCTTTTCAAAACCATCGCATGTACTATCTTATTTTAGATGAACAATACTACTGTGATTAGTTTTTGAATTTCGACTAGTACTATAATTTGTGAAGTAATTTGTGAAGTCAATGATTTTTTTTCATTTTTTATTAATAGAGAAATCAATTTTTTATGATTCCTAACTTGTTTTTATACATTACAAACTTAGCCTTTCCCGTATGTTTGTTGAATATATTATCCCCATAATTATTTTTATTACAGTAGATCAATTTATTTATTTTCAATTTTTATGAATTTTAAAATAAAACAGACACATAGCTTGATTTGGCCGGATCAATTTCCCACTGGAGAGAAATTTACGAAATTTCTTTGCAGCTTTTCCTTGAAGAAATTTATCGAATTTCTTTGCAGCTTTTCCGTGAAAGTGATTTTTCACATATTTTTAAAGAGATAAATAAGGTCATAAATCTCAAAAATCATACATTATCTATATGTGAATGTTGTGTTGCAGGTTAATTTGTGTGGTTGAAAATGAATTTATGTGAAATTTTAAAATGTTCCTGGTCCTTTCCAATAATGTCAGGAATTTATATTTATATGTGACATTGCAATTTTTTGATTAGTTGTATTCTGTGTGATTTTTTGATAACTTCCGACATGATTTTATGTGGATGCTGAGACACATTCAATTTTGTAGTGGAAATATGTAGTCTGTTAAAATTTCCATCACATTTTGTGTACAAATTTTAAAGATATTGTCAAAATGTAAATGTAAAGTGTTACAGGAAGAATATGTCGTAATTTTATTCAAAATCTTTGGAACTTTGAAAAAAATTCTCAAATATTGTGTGTGTGGCTCAAATAAGTAGAATATTTTAACTTGAAAAAGTGAAATCGTCCAAGCTCCATGTGATAAGGATAAGTTTTTCTGCCAGCAATCTTGGGTCTATATAACCTTTCTGTTGTATCCAACAATGGTAGTTCCCATGTCATAGAGACTTACTATTGTGATCCTTACTCTAGACCTATGTTGTATGATTTACATTTGATTAATGCTAATTCAATTCCTAATCCATTTCTCTTGCAATTGTATCTGTGTGGTCTATCTTTGGCCCATGCAACTATTTTCTTTAACCACTACTATGAAAATTTTATCTTTTTACCTTCTCAAGTCTAGGGTCCATTCTCTTTATTATCATCCTACATTAGTTTTTTATGCATTCTCCTTTCATCTTTCTCTTTTTCCTTCTTCTTTCCATTAGTTTCTTTATGCATTCTCCTTTCATCTTTATTTTTTTCCTTCTTCTTATATGGAGTCTTATTCTTTATCATCCTTCATTTATCTGCTATATTCTACTTCATTTATCTGCTACATTATACTTCATCTATTTTCTATATTATACTTTGTCATGAAGTCAATATCTTCATCATTCTTCATTCTTAATTAGTATTTCGTCATATATTGCACTTGCATAAATTCGACAATTCCACATTGGTACACAAACCATTTAAAAACATGAATCACCTCTTTATTCTCACAAATATTTTTAAGACTATTTTACCATGACTTTCAGTCCCTTGGTGAATTCTTTTCCATTGCATTTATTGGATTCGTTGCCTCAGCAACTGCCTAGTCTTATAACAATTTCTTTGTCACTATAATTCAATAACAACATTTCCTAGGCAGACACTTCTTTCAAACCTTTGTGTGATTTCCTTTTCTTATTAATATCTTCCACACCATGTCATCTGGCATTTCATAATCATTTTTATAGACTACAGTCAACACTTCTCTCTTTGATTTGGATGCCACACAAATTAAACTCACAAATTTTTCAAAAACAAATGAAATTCTTGTAATAATGGCATGCAATAAACCCCCCATTCCTTCTTGTTTAAACAAGCATGCTAGCTCAGCTACAAAGGAAACTGAAAAAAATTGTAACAAGAAGCTTAATAGGTAGCAACAAATCATATAATCCCTTGCGTCAATGCCACCACTTTCTAAATAGTGATACTTACTCTAAAACTTATGATCTATGGTTTACTTTTGATCCATGCTAACTCAATTATTGATCCATTTATCTGGAAATTGTGTCTATGTGGTATTCTTCGACGTATCTTTGCACCTCTAAGGGGCAAATGCTAGTTCTATTTTGTATACCTATAATTCTTTCAAATTTAAAATTTTTTTTTTTTTTATCTCACTTTCTTTAATCCTATCCACAATAATTAAATTAAAATAATAAAAAAATTAAAATAAAATAATAAAAGAAAAATTAATTTACTAGTAAAATTAAAATTTAATGTGAGAAGTTTATATATAAAGATAATAAAAATGTAAAGACAATTATATATATACAGAAATATCTAGGATCTAGATATATATCTAAAGAGTCCAAAAGCTCATTCAAGACCATATGTAATACATAGCCTCCTCATATAATAAAAATTCACACCTCAACAAAATTGTTAGATCCTTTTAAAGAAAACATGTCATATAATCAACTTTCATCGAAATATATGATAAACTCAACCCAATTTTATGAAAAATAGTATACGATTTTTTACATTTCACATAATAAAAATAGATAAATATTACTTAAGTATTGAACTATAAAGATTTAACCACCCATAGAGAGATGGCCAAGTGATTGAGACAGGGCATCATCGCAATAAAAAACCAAGTACAAATTGTAGTAATCCTAGAATCATGCTTTACATAAGGTAAAATTGGGGAACTCATGACTTGTACTATAGATAAAAAAAAACATTTACCCTTACCAAAAAATATATGATAAAAATTGACAAACTACATAAGCTTAAGCTTAAGGGGATATAATCCTTCTTGCCTTCCATATAGATAATGAAAATGATTGTTCCAAGTCTCATGTTGCTTCTCATGTTATTTTATAAACCTTGATTGGAAAGAAAAATAGGAGAGCAGAAATGTAAATATAAAACATAATGAAACACAACGTAAGAAATAGAGAACATAATGAAACACACACACACATATCTCTAGACAATCAACACAATTATTTTCCTAAGAAATCCTTATGGGAGACTAGCAACCCTAAAAATTAATGATGCTCTAGACTCCTTTTTCCCTAGGAAATCCTTATGGGAGAAAAACAACACTAAAATGTAAACATGCATTGAAACAACACACCATGATATTTCAAATTTAAAAATAATGGTTCGAGTCCTAGATAGCTTAGAATCCTATTTGTTTTCAAAATAAGGATGCACTCCCATTTGATTCTCATGATTAGGTTGTAATCATGAGGCTCTCGCTCAATATTGGACCTTCCCAAAATCTTGTGACGTCTTGTCACAAACAAAACCATCAAACTGAAAACACATCATGCAAGAAACATAGCTCGCTGACATATCATTTTTCTCCTTCAAAGAAAAAAAATTCACATCATGTGAATATCTCCATGTACTCTTACATATTGGTGTACAAAACCATCAACCAAACACAAATCGACAAAACATGCCTCTTCAAACAATCGACTCAAGTCAAATAATAGAGCTCAAGTACAAATTTCCATATTTGTTGCATTTAAGTGTGTCAACGTAAGTCTACTTTCAACATCTTGCTTCATGCAACATGCACCATACTTTGAATTTGCAAAGAAATTCATGAAACATCAAAATACATGCAAGGCCTTAATTAGATAAGAAATCTAACCATCTGTTAGCAAACCATTTCAATGGCGCATCTTTTAGCTACACTTCATCATGTGAATCATCTTGACCCTCATCGATTATGGAATCCTCTTTTCCATTCTTGTCGAACTATCTCTTTCCACCACCTTCAAATGTTGTGGATGACTTGTTGGATACAAAGTCCAACACTTGTCCACAAGGTGACCTTTCTTATGGCAATGAGTAATAAAAAATTGCATCTTATTTTCAACATCATTTTCCTTGTCCAATGGGCCTTTGACTTTTTGCCTCATTTATTTAGAAAGTTTCAATGTGTATGGATGTCTTCTTCCAACATCTATAAACATTATGATTATTCAAACCACAACATATGCAATTATTTATATCACAACATCTGCACTTGTGTCCATACCTCTCACCACAGGGGCTTCACTCAATGAAGCTTTGACATATCGCGTGCGTTTGTGGCATATTAAACAATACCCTTAATTTCACTACATATTGGAAAATACCTTTGAAAATCACATTATTTAACCCCCTACCAATACGAACCAAATACACCTTCCCAATTTAAAAAACCCCTCCTTTCCCATACTAAAGTATGTTCTTTTAAAACATGTTTTCTTGGTGATATGGGTGATTTAGAAATGATTGGGAGAGCGAAATTCGTCATTTAATATGTACAATTTTTTTGGTTGAATCCACATGAAAAACAAGACTCCCAACCGTGAGAAGAGGAAATTACATCCTATTTCTCCCCCCTAGCACAATTACCAGTCCAGTTAGAATTTAACAGCCCCAAACTGGATTTTACTCTCAGGTACTAGAACCTCTACAAAGGTTCGACCTAGAAACATAGGTTTTCCTTAGGTTTCTCCACTGGTTCTACGTCCAACTTGGATAACCTCCAACAACATACTTCTTTTCATTTTTTATATCCCCTCTTGGATAACCATAATATCTTGAAATGGAGCTAGCCAACTCAAATATAGTATTGCAAATCCCTGGCTAAGTTAGATGTGGATTACATATGGTCTTGAATGAGCATTTGGACTCTTTATATATGCGTACCAATTATGTTCATATAACACAACAAATATATGATTCAATACAAATGTCACATAGAAGTCATATTTATCTCATGGGCCTTCAACTTAAATTATATATCTAGCATTACATTAAGCTATAGGAGATAAATCAAAGAAGCATTTGAATGAAAATTAAACATGTGTAATAATTATATGTCCTTTATAGTTCAATAAATAGATAATAATTTGGCTCAACTATGCCTTGTACTCAACTATGCCTTGTACATGTTTTCCTTTAAACCTTTACTTTCATATCACATTTTCATCAAAAATTTTATTTGTCAATTTGGACTCTTTAGATATGCGTACCAATTATGTTCATATAACACAACAAATAGATGATTCAATACAAATGTCACATAGAAGTCATATTTATTTCATGGGCCTTCCATTAAACTGGATTTTACTCTTAGGATTTTTCCCTCTGCATCTGAAGTTTCTGTTGATATGTCATCATTGCCACCATTAAACGTGGTAGGAGCTACACCCCAATTGACACCTCTCACATATTCTTGGGACATTTGACTGATATCTTATATGGATATTACAAATTTTCCTAGTGTTCCTATGCCTACTTCTTTATCTTCACCATCTATGGTAGTTAACTCTAGTTATCCTATAGGATCAATTATTTTTACTCCAAGTTTTTCCTAACCTACTATTCCTAATCCTTAGAATTAGTATATGGGCGGACCTCACTGTTGTTCAAGGTGATCATCCTTCTATATCATATTTAGTCAAATTCATAATCCTTTCTTATCCTCCATTTTTCTTTCAAATTTGGAGAAGTTAAATAATGACCCCATTCATCATGATCCTTGGTGGCCACCCATACCTTCCAAGTTGCCTTCCAATATTCCCAAATTTGAATGGAATTCTAGAGAAAATCCATTAATGTGCATTACCACCTATCATCTGTGGTGGTCATAAAATTATTTCATGGATGATTCCATTAAACTACGTCAATTCTAAAGCACCTTAACTGGAGATGATGCTAAATGTGTATTGAATTAGACAAAAAATATTACATTAATTTTTCGTCATTAGCTCAAACACCTTTAACTCATTTTTAGTTACTGATGGGGCATGGCATCGATTTTGATATCTTTTCTAATTTAAAACAACATGATGCCATACTGATTTCTAATCACATCCATGATTGGTGATGTCGCAAGGGGTTAATACAAACCAAACGCCGTGATGATATCTTATGTAAATGGTTAATTCGATCATTATGTCCTTAGATAGTCAAGGATGTGTCCATGTTCAGGGATGTTGTTGAGGAACAAGCCATATTTGCTTCTCAAAAACTTTATTTGACATATTCTTAAAAAACCAAGTACAAATTGTAGTAATCCTAGAATCATGCTTTACATAAGGTAAAATTGGGGAACTCATGACTTGTACTATAGATAAAAAAAACATTTACCCTTACCAAAAAATATATGATAAAAATTGACAAACTACATAAGCTTAAGCTTAAGGGGATATAATCCTTCTTGCCTTCCATATAGATTTAATGATTTTACTCTCAGGTACTATAACCTCTACAAAGGTTCGACCTTGAAACATAGGTTTTCCTTAGGTTTCTCCACTAGTTCTATGTCCGACTTGGATAACCTACAACAACATCCTTCTTTTCATTTTTTATATCCCCTCTTGGATAACCATAATATCTTGAATGGAGCTAGCCAACTCAAATATAGTATTGCAAATCCCTGGCTAAGTTAGATGAGGATTACATATGGTCTTGAATGAGCATTTGGACTCTTTAGATATATATCTAAAGAGTCCAAAAGCTCATTCAAGACCATATGTAATACATAGCCTCGTATTTTAATATATAAAACTTTAATCCATGTGCTTAACCTTAACATTGACACAAATAGAATACAATTTTACTCACTGCTTTATGATAGAAAAATATGCAGATGAATATTGCCCACATATCCGAAGTCAAAAGGGATCTATATTAAAAAGGGATGCTTCGGTCATCTATAAAAGATAAATTAAAGAAGCATGACATATTAAAGTAATGTAAATTAGATATGCGTACCAATTATGTTCATATAACACAACAAATAGATGATTCAATACAAATGTCACATAGAAGTCATTTATCTCATGGGCCTTCAACTTAAATTATATATCTAGCATAATACATTAAGCTATAGGAGATGAATCAAAGAAGCATTTGAATGTAAATTAAAAATGTGTAATAATTATGTCCTCATTTAATATGTACAATATGTTTGGTTGAATCCACATGAAAAACAAGACTCCCAACCGTGAGAAGAGGAAATTACATCCTATTTCTCCCCCTAGCACAATTACCAGTACAGTTAGAATTTAACAGCCCCAAACTGGATTTTACTCTCAGGTACTGGAACCTCTACAAAGGTTAGACCTGGAAACATAGCTTTTCCTTAGGTTTCTCCACTGGTTCTATGTCCGACTTGGATAACCTACAACAACATCCTTCTTTTCATTTTTTATATCCCCTCTTGGATAACCATAATATCTTGAAATGGAGCAAGCCAACTCAAATATAGTATTGCAAATCCCTGGCTAAGTCTCTTTAGATATGCGCACCAATTATGTTCATATAACACAAAAAATAGATGATTCAATACAAATGTCACATAGAAGTCATATTTATCTCATGGGCCTTCAACTTAAATTATATATCTAGCATTACATTAAGCTATAGGAGATAAATCAAAGAAGCATTTGAATGTAAATTAAACACGTGTAATAATTATATGTCCTTTCTAGTTCAATAAATAGATAATAATTTGGCTCAACTATGCCTTGTACTCAACTATGCCTTGTACTTGTTTTCCTTTAAACCTTTACTTTCATAGCACATTTTCATCAAAAATTTTATTTCTCAATTTTTTATTATATATTATGTTTTTCAATTAATTAATAACGGCCATTGTTACCAAAAGGGATTTTACAAATTTATCTTTTATAAAATGAATTATGGGGGGCATATTGAGATGGTTATCTCACTTTTTACTGATTCTTCTAATATTCCTAGAATTTTATGAAAGAAAATATGAATTTGAAATGTTTGTATAAATTTAATGAGGATACATGAGTTGATTTGGAGAAGACCATCATCACTTATGTCTAGATTGAGACAGGGCATCATCACAATAAAAAACCAAGTACAAATTGTAGTAATCCTAGAATCATGCTTTACATATAAGGTAAAATTGGGGAACTCATTCATACTTGTACTATAGATAAAAAACATTTACCCAAGTACCAAAAAATATATGATAAAAATTGACAAACTACATAAGTTTAAGCTTAAGGGTTTGATTGGAAAGAAAAATAGGAGGGCAGAAATGTAAGAAATATAAAACATAATGAAACAAACACATACATATATCTCTAGAAATTTGTAACCTAAGAGAGAAACCTGTGAGGAAATGTGTGAAGTTGGTATCACACACCCAATTGGAAAACCTCGAGGAGAAAACATTTCTCCCACTTTATTTGTTGGCATAACCTAGTAAGTGTTATTCACTAGCATGTATTTTGTAAAGGCCTTTCAACCTAGTTCCCATTCAACTCCATCCACCAGGTTGTAGAGGATTCCAAGCCTAATTTCATAAAAAGTAAGTTGGGGATGATCACATTGAATTGCTTGATGACATGTCTATGAAGATTAACTACCTTGAACTATTTTTTTGCGTAGGGAAAGAGACACATTCCCATGTTTGAGCATGAAAACGTTCTTTGATATTGTTAATGCCTCTAGTGTTTACTTCTACAAGTTCTATAGGCAGAGTCTATAAATGGCCAGGTAGCCTCTGGATCTCATCTTTTATGAAAGGTGAAATATCTAGTAAATGTCCCTACAGTCAATCTCTGGAATGGATCTAAAAAGAAGTTCTTAATTTTAATATCCGTAAAACACAACAACTTTAAGGTAAACTATGTACATGTGTCATTTCTCCCACAAACTAAAGTGTATAATTAGTAAATTTTATACCAAGTGTGCTCCCACCATGTAAAGCACAATTTGGTGAATTTATCATTTTTATAATATATTTTTCGATTAAATTTTTTTTCACACATGATCAATTATTGCTTTGAAAGTTGTGTTCTACATAATTTGTGTACACTAAATTACAAATTGATTTTTTGAAATCTATTTTGTGAATTTCGACCAATAGATATATATCATGGAGGATGAAAGACGAAGATCAGCCGAATCCCATATGGAGGCTCAGGGATCGGAGGATGTTCACGGTATTTAAATATAATCTTAAATCTCCATACATGTGTGTACATATGGAATTGATTTTTTTTATTAACTTTGTGAGTGAAATTAGTTGTTAATAAGTTTCATATTTTAATTTTTAGGAGGCAAGAGGAGAAGGGTTTCTACTCCATCCATGGAGCGTGGCCAAGGTTCAACCGGTCGAGGTATGAGTGGTAGCAAGTTGCGGGAAGGGGGTGATATTTATTCCCCCAAAGGCCAATCAACGGCTGCTGGTTCTCAACAGGGTCATTGTGGGTCTGGTTCTCAGCAATGTCATTCTGGGGTTGGTTCTCAGCAGGGTCATATTGGAGATGATGTTAACCAACAACATCAAGGTTGCCATCAATTTCAATATTTTTTCATTAAATTTGTACAACTTTTTTTACACGTGTTTTTTCTAATATACGAAATTTTATATATATTGATGCAGAGGCTGAAAATGTTCGAGCCAGTGGTCAAAATAGACGTAGGGCAGCGCGCTACATTAAAGAAGAAGGCTGTCAACCCAACACAACTTATCCGGCTGAGATTACTGATATACCATGGGAAACGAACATGGCGGAATGCACCTTACAAAGGTGTCAAAGCCTTCATGAAAAATTGCAAAGAGATCTCGAGGCTTTGCCTCTACCTGCTGAGAGTAGACAAAAGTCTCCAAATAACTACACATTCATTGAGTGAAATGGTAAAACTGTACAAAAATTTGGGGCCAACGACTAATTCGTTTGTAGAACTAATGAGAAAGAGAAAAGAAACAGTGATAGGTCCCGATAAATGGCGGGACATAAAACAAAAAGTTTCAAGAGCAGATGCTAAGTCAATGTTTAATTATAAGGAAGGGCCAAAAAGAAAAATGTTGAAGGTGCAGTATTTCAAGCACCCAGACAATGCTGTTTATTTGTATGATTGACATCTTGCGGCCTTTGGAAGGCTTCCATGGAACGATGAGGTTCCTGTTTATTTTGCACAGATGTTTTATGCAAAAAAAAATTTGGGTATGAAACCCGACTATAATGACCTTCCTTCAGAATTTTTTGGCCCGGGGAGAGGTCGATTATGTCAACGTAAGGGTGCTAAGCGAGATGTGGAGTTGCCTCGCCCTGAGCCGCCATTGGTGAGTCGACCGTTTTGAGTTGAAACTCTGTGATCAGAGTTGGATCCAACTTCCCAAATAATTCAAGAAGCAAGAGATGTTATGATCAACAATGTTCAGAGCGGATTGAGTGGAGTCGATCTTTGCTTATATCGACAAAGAGCACGTGAAAATGCACGTGCCAATTTTTTTTATCGTACAGATGAGGAGATTTACAACATGGATGTTGAATATCGCCGAACATATGCAATAAATTGTCGCAATGGTCTGCAAGACCTAATTTTTCATGAGGAAGAGGGCACCAGAACAGTATGTGTTAGTGACCTTAGGGTTTGAAATTATTTTTACATATACATGTGTACAATTTGTAATAAATACATGTGTATGTACATGTATACATTTATTTGTATGTGTACATTAATCTAATTTAATGTATGATTATATGTTAAAACACCATTTGCAGTTCTCAAGCATGATGCATGATGAAAATGTTAATATTACGTTCAGGACTTCCGGTTCAAACGATGCAGATGGGCTTGACCATCATGATATGTTGGCACATGTATGTTAGTTTTTTTTAAGTGACTCTAAAATAAATAATTGTTGCCACACGTGTACATGTATGTATATATATATATATATATATATAATTTGATAAAATGTTTTAACAGGTACCAATTCTGTCTGATGTTTTTGGGATGGAGGTGCCTTCTTCTTCCTTATGAGATATACCTTCTACTTCATTGGGAGATGAGCCACGAGTATTGACAATTTTTCACAGGTTCAAAATTTATGTTACCTCAAAAAGTTCCATTAAAAATTGAGATATATAGAGAGAGAGATCTATATTTTGAGTTATTTAAAAAATTTTGAATTTAGGTTCCTATAGAAGATTTTTTTAATCTGGGGACTCTAGCAATGGAGATAGGAACATCCACAGCATTTGAACAAGTTGTCTTTAGTTCTTTTTTTTAATATTATTGAAAATAAGTTTATATATGTACACGTGCATTTTCATTTGAAAGTTTTTAATTTATATAAATTATATATATATTTACATTTAACTGTACATGTATATTGTACAGTTTACCACTGCAGATGTTTCTATGGGAGAACCTGTTCATCAAATGGAGAGGGAACCTTACGAGGTATTGCATGATTTTTTTGTTATATTTTGTTTTTTACATGAAGTTCTAGATATATATATTCTCATTTATTTTTAAAACTTCAAATTTTAATGTTCAAGTACATGTGCATTGTGTATGTAGGTTTCCTATTCACAAGATAGGGCGCTACCCGAGACCCAGACGCTAGATCCTCCATTTGATGGACAAGATTTACAGTAGATTTGATTTCAAAATTTAGATGGTTTTAAAATTTGTTAAACTTGATACAGTTTGATACTCAAGTGAGATTTACAATTTTTGGACATATTTTATTACAATGTTATTATATAATTTGTTTTATTTAATTTTTGGATGGTTTTAGTACTTTTGGCATGTGAATGTGAAGTAATGTTGTCATCTGAATTACATTTGGAATGCGATATTTAATGTTAAATGTTTTTGTTGGATAGTTGAATTATAATTGGCATGGCATTTGAAGTTTTTAAAACTACATGAATGATAGAATGTGAACCTATATTTGCACATGTGGTAAATTGAAATGTTACTTGTAACAAGACAATCCCCATTGATTTCATTACAGTATATGTTGATTTCTGATTTGATATAATTGCATGTATGATGGTACATTACTTGTAAAGTCATTGGATTAATAGTGTTCATTGATTTCAGTATAAGCGCAAAAAATTATTGACAATGTAGAACGATTTTTTTGTTATAATAATTAAACCTAATAATATTGGAGAGCAAGAGAGACTTGAGGTATGGTGTTTACTACAATATTTTAAGCTAAATATTTAAATGGTTTATGATTTATGAATTTTACTTTATTTTTAATATAATCGATACGGAAAGATGACAAAACTAATAAGGGTGACAATAAGAATAGAAGTTCAGAAAATAGTTTAAGATTGATCACAATAAATGCTATTTGTAATTGATTACATTCTAATTATTCACATTCTATCATTCAATATTATTACATTGTTACTTTGCATTCAAAAATTTTATTTGATCATTTTCCATTATTAAAGATATTCTAAATATTATATGTATTTACATATTATTGATAAAATTAATCATATGTTTCTCATATAATCGATAGTTTTTCCTTGGTTGCACATGATTGAAACCAACTTAGATCCATCTTAACTACGGATCTATCAAGCGCTGAGAGGGATCAAATCTCTCGAGGTGCGCTCGAACTCATCCAAACACCCAACGAGCACGCCCGTTCCATCGAACGCGCCCATGAAGTTGTGGGGCCTTACATCCTCCTCCACTTCAAAGCATTGTCGTCCCTTGACAACATCATCCATCAAGGGACCCAAGAAGATATTGATGTTGAGTTTTAAGGTACTCGTGAACAGCATCAACCTCCTCTTGAGTGCATCCAAGTGTCCCAAGCTTGTCCCTTGTCAGTTTAAAGTCGTATATGCCCATAGCATATCTACAAAATTCAACAATGCCAGTTGGATCTCTACCTGCATAATCTTTCCCCGGTCCCATGTCTAAAGAAGTTTCCTTCTTCACATCATCCTAGTGAAGATCTTGAGTAGATTTCTCTGTTACATGCTCAAGAAATGAAATTATATCAACTCCTTTCCTTCTTTCCTTCAAGTCTCTCTCAACAAAATCAAACATGCGTTGTTCCTTTGTTGTTTGAGTCATAGATCCAAGTTCCCTTTGCTCCATATTAGTATGGTCCATATCCGGGTCCTTCTCATATAGGATCAATGAAGCCATTCTCGGTTGATATCCAAAACGGCTTTTCCTTGTCATAGGAACCATCACGGTCTTTCCATCATCAAGAATTAAGAGAATGTCTCGGTCCATCATTGGTATGGCTTGTGCTGCAACTATGAAGTCTCGTCCCAACACCATAGAATGATCATCCATGTCAATGAATCTTAAGTCTATATTTCCAAACCATGACCCTACTCTCACATGTGTGCCTTTCATGACACCAGTCACTGCTTTCATCTTCGAATTGACTGCCTTGAAAGCACTCAACTCTTTCTCCATGCTAGCCTTCCTCTTTCTAAGAGATGAAGCTACGTTTCGACTTAGGAAGCTATGGGTAGCCCCCGTGTCTATCAAAGCAGAGAAATTCTTAAACATTTCCTCTTCCAATATGTCTTTCGAACTAGCCCTTGGCTTAACAGTCCTTTTCACATATCTCTTCTCATGAAGCTCCATAGAACAATCTGATCCTGCATTTGCTTAAATTGGTTCAAGCTCTTTCCTTTTCGAATTCTGTCTAATTGCTCCAATACGAAATATATTGACTCCTTCCAAACAAAGTGCACCAATCCTCATAGTGTGGTCTTCTTCCAGTCTAAAAACTCATTCAAGACCATATGTAATACATAACCTCCTCATGTAATATATATAAAACTTTAATCCATGTGCTTAACCTTAACATTGACACAAATGGAATACAATTTTACTCACTGCTTTATGATAGAAAAATATGTAGATGAATATTGCCCACATACCCGAAGTGAAAAGGGATAGATTAAAAAGGGATGCTCTATCACAAAAGTCCAAAGGTACAAGATAATAGTGGTGATTTACATTGTGTTATAATTAGAGGATTTTCTAAAGCATATGGAATAGGCAGGTGCCTTGTCCACAATTTTCTCGGACAGGGATATAAAATTTCAGGGTTAGATATTAAAATTCTTGAAAATGGAACTATGGAAGCTTAAGTGATTTGCAAATCACATTTGCTTCTAATTTACTATTTGATTGCTTCCACTTTGGGTATGATGATATTAGTCATCTGGGAAAAATTAAGATTGTTGTCAAAGAACGATGGTTTGGTGGTTGTATCCATGTCTTGATTAATAACGTTGCAAGAAAAAATACCATTATGGATGATGAATATCCAATGAAGGCATTTGCAGAGACAATCGATGCCAATTTGAATGGAGCTTACTACCTATCAGAAGTTGTATTACCATGCATGCCATTAGGCCTCTCTAGTATAACTAACATCTCAAGCACATGTTCATTGCAAAGTGAACAAAACATTGCAACTTATAATGATTCCAAAGCAGGCTTCTGTGGACTTACACTTTCATAGGAAATAACATTGGCATTACCATGCATGCCACTAGGCCTCTCTAGTATAACTAACATCTCAAGCACATGTTCATTTCAAAGTGAACAAAACATTGCTGCTTATAATGATTCCAAAGCAGGCTTTTGTGGACTTACACTTTCATAGGAAATAACATTGGCAGGAAGATGGCTAGGAATCCAGTTAGATGAAGCTTTAATTAATGACATATTGATTCCATCTTCATCAAAAAAATCCATAGAGATATCCAAATGTTTCTACATGGAACATGCACATATGCCTATGGAAATCATCACTTCTTGTATGCTTTTGACACTCATGCAGACTATATCTCATGCTCATGAGTTCAGAGTTAGAGGTAGAGATGGTTGGACATTACCGGATTATATAAAAAGAGAAATCTATGGGTAAGATGAAACAAGGTTCAAGTTGGTGATTCTCTTGCATTCGTGTACAATTCGAACGAAGACTTAGTACTTCAAGTAACTCACGAGGACTAGAAACGTTGCTATGCATTAGAGCCCATAGTCTAGTAGGTTAATACCATCATGACATTGTGTGATCTCAAGTCAATAGTGGAGGATTAATGTGAATCCTCTACTTTTCAAGTTTTAACAGAGGGACAAGGGGTGCATTTTTTATATCAATTTATAATTCTAAAACATTTGTCATGAATATTATGCCACCACATGGAATTTTAAATAGACTAAAACTTTAGTCATCATTTTTTTTATCTAATTCTAATTATCATTAAATGAAATCATTTTATTATTATTTTTTATAAAAAATATATATAAATTAAATAAACTTTTGATAATAAAAACTTTACCTAAAATAAAATTACCATATATCACTACCATTCTAACCAGATTAACAAAAATAACATTATCAACATTTTTAATTATTTTAATATATTTTTAGTAAAAATAATTAAAATTACCTCTCTCTACTCTATATATTACCTCTGCTCTATATATATTGCTTATGATGTCAACAAACTAAAATCTAATATTATTATTGTGGTTATTAATCACTATAATTAGGTTAAATCTAGTTAAGAGCCTAGTCATTTATCATATTGAGAAAAAAATCACTAAAATTATGATCAGGAGATTTTGTGAAGCTTAATTGAGCCTGCACCTCTTTTGAGAAATTTAATTCCTACCACTTCACTTCCCTTCCTTAACCTCTCCTGTGAAGATAGTTCTCCATTTTTTTAACAAAAATATTGCTATAAAAGCTTTTAGGAGATCACAACTAAAACTACTGGACCGGAGCTTGAGAGTCGAGATGTAAACCAAAAGAAATACGTGTCACACAAAACTACTTGAGCGGAGCTCGAGAGTTGAACCTTTAAACTAAAGAAAATACATGTCACACGCGCCTTCGTTAATGAACCACTTTCATAACCTTTGAATGACTCCTCCCCTCGAAAACCACAACTCCCTCCCTCCTTCCCTCCCTTGTAAAATAATTATGTTTTGCGGATCAGAAAGCCAAAATATGGAGACAATTATCACCAAATCCAATGTACAATTATGCATGATGGAGAATCTCTAGCGCTTTCCCTTGTTAATATATTTAATAATCTCAATATTTATTTAAAAGTATCAATATTATTTCGACGATGAGATTTGAACAATGTGATGTTGTCGAAATACTATTGGTACTTTTAAATAAATATTGAGATTATTAAATATATTAACAAGTGAAAGCGCTAGAGATTCTCCATCATGCATAATCGTACAATGGATTTGGTGATAATTGTCTCCATATTTTGGCTTTATTTTATAATTATTTTACAGGAGGAGGGGATTGTGAGTTTCAGTTCAAAGGTTATAGCGATTCATTAACGAAGGCGTGTGCATAACTTTAATTTAAGATTTAAATCTCGGCTCACACTCCAGCTAGTTTTTGTGTATCTTGTTTATTTTTGGTTTACATCTCGACTCTCGAGCTCCGGTCCAGTAGTTTTAGTTGTGATCTCCTAAAAGCTTTTATAGAAATATTTTTGTTAAGAAAATGGAGAACTATCTTCACGGGAGAGGTTAAGGAAGGGAAGTGAAGTGGTAGGAATTAAATTTCTCAATATCCTAGTAGGTCATTCGGTGACAAATTTTACCAGAAACTTGAAACAACTTTGGCATGTGATATTTAATTTGTTAAATGTTTTTGTTGGATAGTTGAATTATAATTGACATGGCATGTGAAGTTTTTAAAACTTGAGTTTTGGATGGTTTCAATCTACATTTTGCATGTGATATTTAATGAACTTTAAATGTTTAATGTTTTAATGTTGCACAATATATAATCAAAAGGGTTTTAAAACTTAAAGTTTTAGATGGTTTCAATCTACAACTTAAAGTTTTGGATGGTTTCAACCTACATTTGCACATATGGTAAATTGAAATTATGTTACTTGTAACAAGACAATCCCCATTGATTTCATTGTATATGTTGATTTCTAATTTGATATAATTGCATGTATGATGGTACATTACTTGTAAAGTCACTGGATTAATAATGTTCATTGATTTTAGTGTAAGCGAAAAAAATTATCGACAATGTAGAACGATTTTTGGGTTATAATAATTAAACCTAATAATATTGGAGAGCAAGAGAGATAAGGTATGGTGTTTACTACAAGAGTTCGAGCAGGTCATTCGGTGACAACTTTTACTGGAAACTTGAAACAAAGAGAATCTATCTTTGGCTAGGAAATAATGTAAGATGCCTGACATAAACAGTAAAATTGTACTTAAAAGCTGAGATTCGGGTAAGTGGGGACAACCACTTGTTATCTTGTCCCTTGGAGGCTAGGCCATATGGGGACCGAATTTGACCTTACAAAATAAAGTGAAATAATTTGTACCATATGGTCGGAAAACATATACAATAACAATTAATATACCAGAACAATTAATTCCATTCTAGAATATATATATATATATATATATATATATATCCAATACATATAACATTTTTAATCAATGCACATGTATAGAAAAACTACTTTCAGTTGATACTAGAGCACGTGCTTGTACCCAAACAATTTGTAACATGTGCAAATCACAAATAACATAAGAAACTCAATTTTTAGTTGAGTACTGGAAGTTTTAAAACATATTTAATCCAAAGATAATAAATTGTTGGACACTTCACTCAAAAAAATTCTAATGGAATTCCATCCTCAATAATCCGTTCATGATCGGATTTTTTGACATTTTCCATTTCTTAATTTTTCGATTTTTTCTTTGATTGAACTTCTATCAAATTTATGCGTGATGCACACACCAAGTGAATATATTGACAACTTATGGAATCAGGTTCATAGTCTTCAAATTAAACAAAGTCTTCACTTTGACGAGTTTTTTGAAAAAATAACCTTTTGCATATAATAGACCCTCTCGTCATACCGAAATCCGTGATCATTATAGTCTTGTAATAATTTCATTTTTCGTTCAGCGTGCAATGCATCAAATAATACTTCACATTTTTCATCGTTGTCAATAGGGTGCAATTACGCAAAAAAATCTCCTACACAATAAAATAAATTTAACATTTAATTATGCATATTTAAATTTATTTCTAGATCTTTAAATCATTAGAAAGTAATTCAAATGTTACCTTCTCTAACAAGATCGAAACTCGATCACCATCGGATGATATTGTAGTTTCCTCTTATTGCATTTCTTCAAACATTGCACAGAAGATTTTTTCCCTTTGTATTTAGCTCGTATGTTTCCAATCGTTCACATACATTTTGTTTTCATAAACGTTACTGGATTTTGTGTTGTCTATGCAAACATCACAAAAACAAGAATATTTTCTTTTATCCAATGCAAACACATTTTCCGGACAAATTTGTTTGAATTGAATGCAATTTCGAGTCCGTTTTATTGTTTCAACGTCATTTCAATTGATCTATCTACGTCTTCGATTCCAATATGCCGTAAAAACCTTTATATGGAAAATTAGAAAAAGAATTTGTAAATATGATATCAAAATACAATTAAAAATAATCATTGCATGATAAATGTACAATGTTTAAAATTAGATTTCAATATAAATTAAATTGAATGTACCATTGCACTTCTTTTGATGGGTTAATCTCATGGCTTTAGAGCAATTTTGCACCATTGAACAACTTCTTCCGTTCACAAGTCGGCAGTGCAGTGGTTCATTTGATATCTTTGAAGTACTCGCTTTATGCATGCTCCTCGCACCGTCATGTTCTCATTTTCCATGACGATCTCAAAGAAATTCAACAATGTTTAATGTGGGTACATAGACAACACGACCAAAAAATGATCGTGCGGACTTGAATTGACCTACGCATCCGTCCGACCATATCCAATGTTCATTGAATGTTATTCCACGATTTTTCAATGAATCATAAATTCTTCCAAAACAATGTTGTACAAAACATGTATCATGTGTACGATCGTCATCGATATAAAAGTGATATTCTTTAATGATATGTAGATTTTCACTCGTGCTTTCTATATGATCGACATCTCGGCGATGTCTATATAGAATATGGACGAGCATGGAGACTTGGTTAGAGTGATAGTATTCACTCGAATTTCTTTTTTTGTGGAACAAATGTGTAGTTTTCTCGCAAAATCAATCACCGAAAAAATGGTCGGGTGGAAAAATTTCACGATATTTTTTGAATTGTAAGTCTTGCCATCGAGCTCTATGAATGCTTGGTGTATTTGTAAATTTTTGCCTCAAACTTTCTCAAAAATTCTATCAAAATTTTTGTCTTCTCGTAATTCGATTCTTTTAACACTATCTCGCACCTTGAATCGATGTACCGATATATTCATATCTCTTCCATTTCACTTTCATGTTGGAAAATGATTGATCATTTATATCAATACGATATTTGTTTTGAAATTTAGTCAAATTTCCACAATCATCGCATTTTTTACCACCAACACATTTCTTTGTAAAATAGTTCATCGCTTTCTTTTCACATAGAATTTGAGATATGAATTGCTGGATAGTGGAAGGAGGAGGTGTATCCTTCCATAATGTTCTATCAAAATCAAGGAATGTGTCATAATATAACTCAAATTCCACATGATAACGACAACAACAAGTGTCGCGTACTTGCGAGATAGGTTTTACATCCATGGTTTTTGTTGAACAAAATCACCGAGTGAAACTTGAATTCGACGATTCTATTCTTTCAACTTGTTGAATAACTCTATTTGAGTGGTTTCCAAGAGATGTTTTTCATGTTCTTTGTATTTATTTCGTGCTATTCTTCTTCGCATCACATGTCTTCGCTTCTGGTGAAACACGTGAATTGTTCTTCCAATATTCATATATTATTTTTTTAACATCTTCTCCAAGTTTATCTTTGTATGGTTGCCTACAAATAGCTCTCCAACAAGCGAGTTCATCATTTACATCTATTTGCACGATCGAAATTTTCGATGTTTGTGCGGAGTTTTTCGCGAGGTTCCCGGTGCTCATGCCATAGATGTTAGATTCAAACGATTCTCTTGAGTACTTGGTGAAACCATTTCCATCCGTATTCCTGCGTATATTTGAAACATCTTTATCTCTAGATATCTTAATTGACTCTATAGCACTACTCATATTTTTTATCACCTCTTCTTTCATTTTTTATCTTTGGTTGATTTTCGAATACCCAATAGTGTCGTCGCTTCTTTTAATTTCCTCGATGATAGGAGACCTTTCAACATTTGAGCTTGAACTCACTTGCTCATTTTTTAAATACTTTTCAAAAATTCTATCGACAAGATATCGTATAACATGGTCGAGCTTTTTTTATCTCCATATGTGTGAGTGTCGACATTTTCTAACATCTCATTATTGATAGTGATTTCATCCGTACATATTCGAAAAATAGTACATATTCAATAAATAACTAAATTAATAAATATGTCAATAAATATTAGGAAAAATTTTAAATATATCAATAGATCATAATATTTACATTTACATACCCGATTCAATTTCCGCTGAGGTTGATTTTCTTCTTCAATATTTTGAGGAGTATCTCTAGTGCGTTTACATTAAACAAAAATATTTTTCAAACTAGTTCATCAAATAAAAATTAAGCTTCACATTTTACATTGGGAAAACTTTAAAAAATATATTAATAGATCATAATATTTACATTTACATACCTTCTTCAATTTTCGCTGAGGTTGATTTTCTCTTCAATATTTGGAGGAATATCTCCGTGCTGTTTACATCAAACAAAAATATTTTTCAAACTAGTTCATCAAATAAAACTTAAGCTTCATGATTTTACATTAGGAAAATTTTTAAATATATATCAATAGATCATGTAATATTTACATTTACATACATGCTTCAATTTCTCGCTTGAGGTTGATTTTTCCTCTTCAATATTTGAGAGGGCTTCTAACTTTCTTTTGCGATATTGTCTCATCTCTTCTCTACGTTCCTCACGGTCTCTTTTTTGATCATATTTTCTCACACAAGTTCTTCGATTTCCCATGATAATAGGGTATGAGGTTCAAAATTTTCCTTCAAAAAAATTAGACAATAACTAAATTACAAAAAATATCACAAAAGATTTAATTTTAAAAAAATCTTTAAAAAATTCGATGTAATTTTTTTTGTAAAAAATACGTAATCCAATCCAAAACACACACTTTAAAAACACACCATAAACACAGTACTTCAACACAAAACACGTACATACCTCGAGAAAAATCACGCCGCTCCAAGAAATGTCTTCCAAAAAAAATCTTTAAATCCAAAATTGTAAAATCAATTTGCTTCCAAGAAATGCTCTTAAACCCAATTCTTTAAATCCAAACTTTGAAGAAAAATTTTTAAACAAAGAAGCTCAAAAAGATTTATTTCAACACAAAACACATACATACCCTCAAGAAAAAAATCACGCCGCCTCCAAAAAATGTCTTCCAAAAAATTTCTTTAAACGCAAACTTTGAAGAAAAGTTTTTGAACCCAAACCAAGTTCTGTAAAATGAAATGAAGTGAGAAATGTGTGAAAATTGTGAATCATTTCGCAACAATTTATATTGACGCGAAATGTTTGCTTTTGTAGGGGGCTCCACAAAAATTTCGGTAGATGGAGAGTTATGCAATAGTTTGGCTCGAACTTTTGATAAGAAGTTCGGCTGAACTATTAAGACGTTAGTTTTAACAACTCGTAAGTAGAAAAACATAGTTCGGCCGAACTTGGACTAAAAGTTCGACCGAACTAACGCGTCACCAATTACGCAAAACCGGGCTCTAAAAATGTTTGCAACTTTTGGGACCGATTAAACTCCATGAAAGGTTGTTAATTAACTCGTCGGAACCAAGACAAGCATTTTCGAATTGAATCTACTTTCAGAAATATAAATTTTATGGAATTTCGTAAATGTTTATTAATTTTAATTATTTTTCTAAAAAAATGGGTGCAAACAAATTTCCGAGGGTCATTGTGATTTAGTGAAATCAAAATTTTGTATCTCCCAAAATACATTGTATTGAAAAAATTATGGGGCATTACATTGGTCCGTTGAATCTATTGGGTAGCTTTTTAGATTTTTATTTTATAACTTATATGTTAATAAATTTGTTGCACCGTGAAACATATCCAAAATATGCAGTTTTTCGTATTGGACCACTTCAAAAAAATTCTAGTATTTATGATATGCATCTATTGGCTTTGTAAATATGACGAAAACAAAGTAGACTCGTCTAGATTGTTGTAACACATTTGTTTTTTCAAAAACACAAATTTTCAATGAATACAACATTGTGACATAACATGACTTCTTATCAATCCTTTGATTGTTAAGAAACACACACTCAAAGAAACGCTAAGTTTACATATCAAATTTGCATAAAAAAATTTCAAAAAAATAAGTAATAGAAAGCTACAAAATTTCTCACAACTTTTATTTTTATCGCAAAATGAAAGTCTACACGTAAAAATTGTTATAGTTTGCGTAAAGTTGAATAACCGAAAAAAATGAAATTTTTTTCTCAAAAAAAGGGCAAAAAGTGTAACCCGAGCCTTCACATTTTCACCCATTATATATATATATATATATATATATATATATATATATAACCGTACATGTATATTGTATAGTTTACTCGTTGGAGATGTTCCCACGGGGGAAGTTGTAGCAGACGAGAAAAAAAATGGAGAGGAACCTCATGAGGTATTGCATGATTTTTTTTAATACATGAAGTTCTCTATATTCTCACTCAATTTTAAAACATCAAATTTTAATGTTTGTACATTCATTGTGTACAGAGTTCCCCCATGCTTCGCAAGATAGCTCGCTGATTGAGACCTCTGCTGAAAGACACTACATCCATCCGTATTTGATGGATGATTTATAGATTTGATTGATATTTCTAGTCTTAAATTTAAATTTTAATATATTATCTAGATGCATTTATATATAACTTGATACTTGATACTTGATACTTGTGAGATCTACAAATTTTGGACATATTTTATGTGAACTACATTCGATACATGTGAATGTGATATATAATGTTTTTAAAACTTAAGTTTTGGATGGTTGAACTACATTTGGAATGTGAAGTAATGTTGTGATCTATATTAATGTTTTTCTTTTTGAACTACATTTGGCATGTGAAGTAATGTGGTATTATAATTTGTTTTGTTTTTAAAACTTAATTTTTGGATGGTTGATCTACATTTGGCATGTGATATAACATTAAATGTTTTTATTTGATAGTTGAACTACAATTGGCATGGCATGTGAAGTAATGTTGTGATATAATCAAAGAGTTTTTAAAACTCAATTTTTTGGATGGTTGATCTACATTTGGAATGTGATATAATGTTAAATGTTTTTATTGATAGTTGAACTACAATTGGCATGGCATGTGAAGTAATGTTGTGATATAATCAAAAAAAATTTTAAAACTCAAGTTTTGATGGTTGAAATACACATGTTTGAATATATGTGTTAAAATGATTGAAGTACAATACATACATACATATATATGTGTATGTGTGTGTGTGTGTGTGTGTGTGTGTGTGTGTGTGAACAATCATAAGATTCTAGGTCTTGTTAGATGTGTTGAAAACAATCATAAAATTTTTAAAAATGAAATCTATAATGTATATATATCCGTAGTATTTCTCCATCAATGCACATAGAAAAGCTATTTGAATAATCAATTTATTTATAGAACATATATATCCAAAGATGTCAACATTTTTCATCAATGTCAATAGAATTAAGCCACTTTTCATCAATGCTTATAGAATTTAGCTAATTTCAGTCAATCTCATTCTAGAACATATATATCAAGTACGTGAAACATTTTTTCATCAATGCACTGGGAAAACTACTTTAAACAATTAATTGCATTCTAGAACATATATATATCCAATATGTGCAACATTTTTCATCAATGCACATAGAAAAGCTGCTTTCGAGTTGATTGCCTAGAACATATCCGACCATTGGACGAGAAAATTTTGTACTAGATTTTCTATCGTGAATAGAGATGTGGGTCAAATCCCATCAAAAGTTGGAGAAGTGCTCTCCGAGTCTCTTGTTTGAAAGGAATCTCCGCACAAAACTATACTATGGATGATTTATTTACATTGTGGATAATTTTTACCAAAAAAATCCCACGAAAAAAAGCTTGGTCACACTCGATTAATGTATATATCCAATACGTGCAACATTTTTCATCATTGCACATAGAAAAACTACTTTTAGTTAATATAATTCTAGAACATATATATTCGGTACGTGAAACATTTTTCATCAATGCACATAGTAAAACTACTTGAACAGTTAATTGCATTCTAGAACATATATATATATATATATATATATATATATATATATATATATATATATATATATCCAATACATGCAACATTTTTCATCAATGCATGTATAGAAAAGCTACTTTTAGTTGATACTAGTGTGCATGTACCAAAACAATTTGTACATGTGCAAACACTTGCACGAGATAACATAACAAGGAATCTGAATTTTTAGTTGGGTTATGGAAGTTCTAAAACATAATCCAAAGAGAAGAAATTGTTGGGCGATTCAATTGAAAAAATTGCAATGGAATGCCATCTTCAATGATCCATTCATGATTAGATTTTGACATTTTCCATTTCTTAATTTTTCGTTTTTTTTCTTTGATTGAACCTCTATCAACTTTATGCGTGCTGTATACACCAACCGACTATATTGAAAACTTATGACATCGGTTTCATAGTCTTCAAAGTAAAAAAATCCCCACTTTGATTAGCTACGAAAAAAATAACCTTTCATTATAATAGATCCTATTTCATATGGAAACCCGTCATCATTATAGTTTTCTAATAATTTCATTTTTTCATTCAGGTGTAATGCATCAAATAATACTTCACATTTTCATCATTTTCGGTAGGTGCAATTAAAGCAAAAACATCTCTCGCACAATAAAACAAACTTAAAAAAAATTATGTACTTAAATTTCCTTCTAGATCTTTATCATTTTAAAGCAATTCAAATATTACCTTCTCTAACAAGATCAGGGAAACTTGATCACTATCCGATGATATTGTAGTCTCCTCCGATTACATTTCTTCAAACATTGCAATGAACATTTTTCCCTTTGTATTTAGCTCCTGTATGTTTCCAATATTTTACATACCTTTTGTTTTCACTAAAACATCGTTGGATTTTGTGTTGTTTATGAAAACATGACAAAAACAAGAATATTTTCTTTTATCCAATGCAAACACATTTCTCGACAACTTTGTTTTAAATGAATGCAATTTTCGAGTCCCTTTTATTGTTTCAACGTCATTTCCAATTGATCTATGTACATCTTCGATCCCAATATGTCAAAAAAAGCTGTTATATGGAAAATTCAAAAAGAATGTAAATATGGTATCAAAATACAATCAAATATAATCAAATTGTGATAAATGTACAATGTTTAAAATTAGATATCCAATAAAAATTAAATTGAATGTACCTTCTCACTTCCTCGATCGACTAGTCTCATGGCTTAGAGCGTTGATGCACCATTGAACAACTTCTTTAGCATACACAATTCGGCTTGCATAGGGGTTCATTTGATATCTTCAAAGTGCTTGTTTTATACATGCCCCCTACACCGTCATGTTCTCCTTTTCCATGGCCAGTCTCAAAGAAATTCCAACAATGTTTAATGCGAGGGTTTTCTCATGTAGACAACACAACCAAAAGAATAATCATGCGATTGGAATTGACTTGCACATCCATACGACCATATCCAATGTTCATTGAATGCTATTCCATGACTTTTCAAGGAGTCATAAATTTTTTCCAAAATAGTGGTGTACAAAATATGTACCATGTGTGTGATCGTCAATGATATAAAAGTGATATTCTTTAATAACATGTCGATTTTTGTTGGTGCTTTCTATATGATCGACGTTTGTTCAAAGATTTCTATATAGAATATGAATGACATGGAGACTTGGTCGGAATGATAGTATTCACTCCCACGAATTTCTTTTTATGGAACAAATGTGTAGTTTTCCGTAAAATAAATTACTCGACAAAATGGTCCACTGGTGGAAAAAACTTCACTGGATTTTTTGAATCGCAAGTCTTGCCACCAAGCTCTATGGGAATGCTTGGTGTATTTATAAATTTCGCCTCAAACTTTCTCAAAAATTCTATCACAAAAATTTCTTCTTCTCGTAATTCAATTATTTTAGCGTTATTTGTACCTTGAATCAATGTATGGATATATTCATGTCTCTTCCATTTCACTTTCATGATGGAAAAATGATTGATCAATTGTATCATTATGATATTTGTTTTTTAAATTTAGTCAAATTTCCACGATCATCGCATTTTTTACCACCAACACATTTCTTTTCGTAAAATAGTTCATCGCTTTGTCTTTCACATATAATTTGAGATATGAAATCGCTGATAGTGGAAGGAGGAGGTGAATCCTTCCAAAATGTTCTACCAAAATTAAGGAATGTGTCATAATATAACTCAAATTCCACATGATAATGACAACAACAAGTGTAAAGTATGGTGATAGGTTTTACATACCATGGTTTTTTTTAACAAAAGCACTAATTGAAACATGAATTTCACAATTCTCTTTCTTTGAACTTGTTGAACAACTCTATCTAAGTGGTTTTCAAGAAATTTTTTTCATGTTCTTCGCACTGATTTTGTTCTTTTCTTCTTCGCATCACATGCTTTGCGGTTGGTGAAACACGCAAAATTTTTCTTCCATTATTCATATATTATTTTTTTAACATTTTCTCCAAGTCTATCTTTGTATAGTTTCCCTACAAATAGCTCTCCAATAAGTGAGTTCATCATTTACATATATTTGCAACCGAAATTTTTAATGTTTGTGCAAATTTTTTTGTGAGGTTCCTAATGCTCGTGCCATAGATTTTACCAAGCGCATTCTCTTTAGTACTTGATGAAACCACTGCCATATGTATTTCTCTACGTACAACTAAAACATTTTTTCTTGTCTAGATCTTCTAATTGAATTTATAGAACTATTAATATTTTGTATCACATTTTACTTCATTTTTTTATCTTTAGTTGATTTTTGAATACCTAATAAAGTCATAGCTTCTTTTGATTTCCTTAATGATAGGAGACATTTCAACATTTGGGCTTGAACTATCACATTTTCCGTTATGAAGTACATATTGAAAATGCGCTTAACACGATATCATATAATATGGTCGACTCTTTTATCTCCATATGTGTGAGTGTTAACATTTTCTAACATCTCATCATCGAAATTGATTTCATCTTTACATATTCGAATGAATAGTACGTAATAAGTTTACATATTCAATAAATAACTAAATTAAAAAATATGTATAATTTCAATAATACGCGCATGTGTTCAACATATATATATATATATATATATATATATATATATATATATATATATATATACCTTGTGATTCAATTCTCTTCACTTGAATTTCTTTCTAAACATTATCACCATCTTCAATGATTGGTTCAATATCGCTTTCACTTCTTATTTCAAAATTTTGTATCTCATCATCAATGTTTTGAGTAATATCTCTCTCTATTTACATTGCAAATATTTTTCAAATTAGTTCATCAAATAAAAATTAAGCTTCAAATTTTACACTAGGAAAATTTTAAATATATCAAATTCATAATCTTTACATTTACATACCGCTTCAACTTCTAGTTGAGGTTGATTTTTCCCCTTCAATATTTGAGAGTTCTTCTATCTTTATTTTGCAAGATTGTCTCGTCTCTTCTCTACGTTCCTCAAGGTCTTTTTTTCGATCATATTTTTCTCGTACAATTCCTTCGGTTTCCCATGATAATAGAGTATGAAGTTCAAAAAAATTTCCTTCAAAAAAATTCGACAAAAACTCAATTAACATCACAAAATATTTAATTACTCATTTTAAAAATTTTGCAAAAAATACTTCAAAAAAGCCTCTAAAAAATATCACTTTAAAAAATAATTCCAAAAAATGTCGAAAAAAATGTCCTTTTGAATATTAGCACTAAAAGAGTCTTTTCGAAATTAAGCCTAAAAAGAGTCTTTTGAAAATTAAATCTGAAAATCCATACCTTCAAAAACAATGAAAATTAAGCCCAAATCCATACCTTCAAAAAAAATGAAGCCCAAAAAAACATCCAAAAAATGTATCACATACCTCTAAGAAATGTCCTTTAAATGTAATGTCTTTTAAATGTACCTCGAGAAAAATTCTTAAACACAAAACAATCCTTTGGAAAAATGTCCTTTGAATCTACCTCCAAGAAAAGTCCTTAAACCCAAAATAATTCTTTGCAAAATCGGACCAAGACCTTTGTAAAATTAGACCAAATGTGCGAAAATAATGAATGCTTTTCACGACAATTTATATTTCCTACGAAATGTTTTTTTGGAGGGGCTTGCGGTATTTTTCCGGTACGACGGAAAGTCGAGTAAAAGTTTGGCCGAACTTTTATGTCGTTAGACTTGATGGTGCCAAACTACCACGTGATCAATTACACACAACCAAGCTCTCAATATATATCTTCAACTTTGGAGCCGATTAAACTCCATGAAACATTACTAGATTAACTCGTCGAAGCAAGACAAGCATTTTCAGAATTCAATCTACTTTCGGGAGAGATATAACTTTTATGAAATTTCATAAGTATTTACTAATTTTAATTAATTTTGTAATAAAACGAGTGCAAACAATTTACGAGGGTCATTATGATTCATTGAAATCATAATTAAGTATCTTCCAAAATACAAATGTATTGAAAAAAATTATGGTGCATTACATTGGTCCATCCCGTGTAATGTGGTAGTTTTTATATTTTTTAGTTTATAACTTATATGTTAAGAAATTTCTTGTGTTTTGAAACATATTCAAAATATGTAGTTTTTTCATATTGGACAGTCTACAAAAAATTCTAGTAATTATGATATGTATCCGTTGGCTTTGTAAATATGATGAAACCCAGTAGACTCTGTCTAGATTGTTGTAAGCAGTTTTTGTTTCTTAAAAACACAAAGTTTTAAAGAATACAACGGTGCATATTAAAATGACTTCTTATGAATCCTTTGATTGTTAAAAACACACACCGAAAGAAACGCTAAGTTGACATATCAAATGTGTATAAAAAAATATCCAAAAAATAAGTAATGGAAAGCTAATAAAAATGTCCGACAACTTTTAATTTTATCCCAAAATGAAATTCTAAAACGGAATTATTTTTTTGGCTTGTACAAAGTTGAAAAAACAGTGAAAGAAAAAAAATCTCAAAAAAAGGGCAAAAAGTGTAACCCAACTTCACATTTTCACCCATTAGTAATCATTGTTTTTACTAATTTATGTTTTATTTTGATTTTGGAATATTTTTTGCGGATCATGTCTTTTTAAATAGATTGTTATTGTTCTTAAATCCAATTTATTTGTTTATTTCGAGAATATATATCTCCCAAAGATGCTAATATTGACTTCATGGATATGCAACTTGAGCTTTCAAGAAAAATAAATCTCTTTCATGTTTCACTTTATTCGCCTTAGTAGTTCTCCATTTTGAAAGATCAACTAGGAATTTGAATTTGGTCTTGTATTATTCCAGTAAAAATTAAAATTGCAATGGGTTTCAATGAATGTTGTGACATTTTAAGTGTAGTAATGGTATATATGACAAAAGCTTAGTAACCATACTCATTTGTATTTGAATTTGCACCGCGTAAATAGAAAAAATTGAATTTTAATCTACATCGTGTAAACATAAGGATTCAAATCATTAGTAATCATATTGTAGCAATATTTACTCGATGTAAATCTCAAGTATCTATCACATCAATTAATCTGGAATGAAATATATTGAGATCAAGTAATTTTTTGTAAATAACCATGGCATCAAATCATTTGGAACCTAATATTTAATAGTTTCATTCAATGTTTTTTTAAAAGGTTTAAAAAGTTACTTTTAAATCTATTGGAGATGTCATGGATGTAAAAATTGAAAAAATGTGTGTACCAATTCATCAAGAAGATGTCGAGAGATGTAACGGTCGAGAAAATGTGTGTACCAATTCATCAAGAACAACATTTCTCTTGCATAGACATTACACCCCTAAGAAAATGAAAAATATTTTTCTTCTAAGAAAATTTATCTTCATATTGTCCATAGGAGCACAATATGATATATACATACAAGACAATATCAAACACTAAATTCCTCTATCTTCTACAAGACTAGATAAACCATTTAATCAATAGCCTAAGTGACTATCAAAATTCTTTTGTAGAATATGAAAGAATTACATGATCAATATTTGTTGCATTATTCCAGATCTTTCGGAGTCACAAACACCATAAGAATGCAATTCACAAAGTACTCGAGATGCTTATAGAAATCAAAAGTGAGATCAAAAGTGTGATAAAATGTTGCTTGGTATTGAAAATACAAAAACAAATTATAGAAGTGAAACAACAATAAACCATATATAAAGGAATAAAAAATATGATTTTTTATCGTGGATACAAAGAAAGATTGAAAAATTAAAACAACACAAGAAACCCTATAAAACACATTGCACATATATTTCATGATGAATTAAAAAAACTAAGATGCTTATCAGACTCATTCAAAATAAATTCAAAAAGCCATAATCACATAATCATATCAATAATTACTATCGATGAGGAATCGTAGTTTTTGAGTGATAATGGCCTTAAGTGCAATTTAACAATCGAAAGAAAAAGAAAAAACCAAAATCCAAAATTAGCATCCAAACAGATTAGGAAGTCGTTTAGATTCTAAAACTATCGAGACGAGGTTATTAGATGAAACTTCCTTAACAAGGCATGTAATAGACTTGTTGAATTTATTTTTTTTAGGGGAAGCTTTTAAATACATGAACAATATATTATCAATTTTTTGTATCCTTAAAAACATTATATAAAAATAAACAAAATTGTTTTTTGTTCAAACATGAAAATTCATTTTTTCCTCTAAGTGAGCATATTTTTTGGTGGGTAGTAACCACTAATAATTTTTCACATTTACATGTTTATTCCTACATACTAAAGCATTGAAGAAAACAAAAAATAATGGTAGGCAAGAACTTAGTAACTTTTCGTACGTATATTTACTTCCATCGTGTCCTTATTATACTCGCTTAAATTATAGTGGGCATAATTGATGGTAAATAGGTTATTTATATGAACATGATCTATTTTCAAAGATTTTAATTTTATGATGCTTTCTTATGAAACTTAACAATGAAAAAATCATTGAAAATCATTGCATCGAATATTTAAAAATCATGCAATAAATATTGCAACTAAAACAAAAAATTATGGCAAAAAAATATTAGGCAATTATCCACATGGCACAAAGAGGGTTGCAATAAGAGCTTCAAAGTTATGATTCAATCAAATGTTTGAAAATTCACCTTTTTCAATAATATTGAAAAATAAATATTCTTTTTTTCAAAGTTAAACATTATAACTTCATTAGTCAATGTTATACTAATAGTGGTCAACATGCAAATCAATTGCTAGAGTCTTACCTTAGAAAATTCTTTTGAAATAGTTAAAAAACAAAAAATTGATATTTTTTACATTTTTCATATTTCATTCGGATGCATAAATAAACCAATCTAATGTTTGTTTTAACTAATTTATTTTAATATCAATTTTAGAAAAAAAACATAAACTTCAATAAAATATTTCAAAGTGCAAAGAGAATAAGAACATAATTTATTGAAAATAATATTTAAATATATTTAAAAATATCTTAATAGATAAAAATAAACCTTTAATCTCGGTAGTGTAATCATAAATAAAATATCTTAATGTTCATGTTAACAAAATTATTTTAATGTTAACTATTTACATATTATGTATAGTTTATAATAATAATAATAATAATAATAAAGCTATTCAAAACTTAAATTTTTTATGGTCAACTATTCACATATTATATATAATTTATAATAATAATAATAATATTTAAGCAATTCAAAACTAAATTTATTATTGTTATAACATTTCAAGTATCATTATCATACATTTTGACGTCTTAAAATGGAATAAATATTTATTGAAATTGCATATTTAAACTATTTTATTTCATATAACCCAGAAAATTTCTAGAGTTAAATTCATCTATGCATTATAAAACACACAATTTAATATATATATATATATATATATATATATATATATATATATATTTCATGTGTCTATCCTAACTATCATTTATCAAGTCCTATAGCGATGTAATTAGATATTGATTTTTAAAATCAGAAGTGTTATTGAAGCATCGTAATTGTGTCGATTGAGATTGATAATAACATAAAAGATAAATAATAGGAGAATGTCGCGAATTCTTAAAGAGATTCGAATCATTCTTACGAGAGGTGTTTTCGAAGCACCCCAATTTTTCAAGCATCCGCTTCCCGATGTAAGCGTATTCAACCTTTGACGATTCAAGCATCCCATTGTTCAAGCATATCACTGCGAATTGTTAACGCACTCAACTTTTAACGATTCATGTACTCCATTGACATTGTGCGTCCTCCCTACGGACTCTGGAGTCTATACCACTCCAAAGGCAGTAAATTCTACTCATTGTTACCATCGAGAGGTGGATGCCTCTAGTTTTGGTCATCCCACGACCTTATATAGCTGCATACAATCAATCATTTGAAGCCGGGAATCCATCTTAGATAGTCTCAGTGTGTTTTTAGTAATGGAGAGAATGGCTCGAAAGCGATAGCTGCAAGCCTATGATAGCCTAGGCAACCATATTATTGAGCGCAGCGTTGACGATAATCAAATTCCCAACAAGATAGATATCTATCTATGTCAAATGCTATGTATATCGTTAACTCTGCACTCCATAATTTGTTTGCCAATGGCTCCATCTAATATATATATTCTTCTGGTTGATAAAGTAAACATTCTCGCTTCTCTAGATCTTTCAAACCATTTAATATGTTTCATTCCTTCCAGCCTCTGTTACAAGATTGTATTTTGAACCTATTAAAGATTTGCTTATGTCAATAGTTAACTCTGCACTTTATAATTTGTTTGTTTTTCATCTAATCCAATGGACTTTTCTAGCAGGAATGAATTAATCAAATTATAAGTGGACCTTTGGAACCATCTAATATGATAAATTCTCACCTCTATTAGAATATTGTATTTTAAATGCATTAGAAATTTGCTAGAAATTTGCTTCCACGTCCCGGATCTACGTCATGATTGTGTTTTCTATTGCTCATCTGATGATATGTGCTGTTCTGGTCTTGGTTTTCTGAAATTGTATCAGTAAAACCGTTCTTGGTTATGTATTGTTTTCGTGTTAGCTTTCTGAAATTTTATCGGTGAACCGTTTAGTGATTACTTCGCAATGGAATTGAAAATATTAGATTGGAAGAACATGTATACATGTTGTGACAGACATCATTTACCCGAATCAGGGAATTAATTCTCCTAGATATCAATCTTAACGTTTGATTTGTTTCCATTTTCTATCGTATTGTTCCTTCCATTTAGGGATAGTCTTTTCATTTGCCACCATTCAAGAGAATCTATGGCTCCACATAGAGGTCTCAACGTACATACAAACAGGAACGAAGGATGGCTGGATGGTCGGCAGAATGTAAGCCTGATATCCCAAAACCGCTTGCATCACGTCAAATCAAGATGAATAAATGTCAGTATGGCGTAGCAATTCTTCAAATAGCTTGCATCATGTCAAACCAATGATTCCGAAATGTCAAAAAATATGGGAAGTGTTGGAAATATTGAACGAAACAATAACACAAAGGGATGGTTCCCTACAACACGAGAGAATGCACAATTTCCATGCAGAATTAACATTCATACACACGAGATAGATAACTTAACATAGAAGCATAAATCTTTTTTAATTTATTCAACTCTTCCATGAGTTTCAATTCATTTTTCTTTCTCGAAAGGTGAGCTTATATCAAAATGGTTGTAGTTTGTAAAGCCTAATACAATTCGATTGCTAAACGGACATTCAACTAACCGTGATCGTCCTTGGGTTGACAAAAGACCCATTTCCCTTCATTAAGCGACGCTCGAGACCGTAATATTGTTTATACACTAAAACACGTAAAAACACATTCAAAACACAAAAGGGCGAGATCTCAAATATTATGCAATGTGGTTACGAGTCCACATTGCATCCACGCAAATCAGCGATATCAAACTTTACTTATCAACGTCGCACATATAGCATCACACGTAAAATAATATGCCTTGCGAAACTTAAACGGAAAACCAAAACATTTGCGATTGTGAAGTGATGTGGCATCATCACATCGCATATCAAATAACATAACCGTCGGTGGTTCGTTGCAAAACTTAAAGGATTACGATTGCGATGTAGCGATCCGATATGCGGATCACAACATCGCATGGTTCATTGCGGGGCTTAAACGGTAGAGTGATATAATCTGCACGAAGTGTGGTAATGAAAGGCGACTAAATGTTGGTAAGCTGCGGTAATGAAAATACAAAGGGATTTCACGGTTTTGCAATGTGGTTGAGGTGTACGATGGGTCCCGCGGATATCACATCGGCGGTGGAATAACATTGTGGAGAAAGCATTACTAGAGCTAAGGTAAGGGAAATGCGATGTGGTAAAAAAGGTAAGTCAAAGAAGTGGTTCAAAGAAAATAAAACGCATACGGGATGGCCACGGTACTCGGTTTCTGTGTTTGCATGAAAAATGCCTCTTGCTTTTGGATCCGTGCTTATCCTTCTCTGCAACAAAATTGATGAAGTGTGGTCTCATCGCTACTGTTTATTCATGGTGGTTGTTGAAAGTATAATTCCAACACTCCTTTGATCACAACTTTATCGCCATCAGTCATTCCCGGACATTTTCGAAGATAAACAAAACTTCTCCCAGATCCCAATGGCTTTGTGAGGATATCAACAAGCTGTTCATTTGTCCTATAATCGTTGCAAAACAATTTCACCATTGTTAACCAATTCTATTATAAAATGATATTTTGCATCAATATTACTCGTCTTCTCTTGTGGAAAAAGAATTCTTTGATAATTCTATTGCTCGAGTTATTATGACAATAAATTGTGGTTCACTTGTCTTGCTCATTACACAAATCTCTCAACATTATTCTTATCCATCTTGCTTGCATCTTGCTATTGTTTCTTGCCACATATTATGTTTCTATTGTTGATAATGAAACTATTGGTTGCTTCTTGGAAGCCCATGAAATGGCTCCCGATCCCAAAGCGAAACACATACCCAAATGTTCTTTTTTCTATCATCTACACTTCCAACCCAATCATTGTGAGTGTAACCAATCAATTTAAAATTATCGGTTGAGAGTATAAAACACCATACTCTTTTGTTTCAATTTCATACCTTAATATTCTCTTACCTACTTGCCATGTGTCTCCTTTGGTGTCTCCATGAATCTGAAATTAAAATTATAACATACATAATATCGAGGCCTAGTTGCGGTCAAATACATTAGACTACCAACTATGCTCATATACAATGTCGGATCGACATTCTTCGCAATATTCTCTCGTTTAACTTCAACCCCATGACGATGGAGTTGTTGTTTCTTTGTTGTTACTGCATGTTATATTTCTTTAAAACTTCTTCAACATATTTTTCTTGGGGAAAAAAAATTTCCTTTTCATTTTTCTTTACTTCTATTCCCAAAAAATATCTCAATAAACCCAAATCGGCCATTTCAAATTC
The DNA here is from genome assembly GCA_034641835.2 of Pinus albicaulis. Taxonomy (NCBI): domain Eukaryota; kingdom Viridiplantae; phylum Streptophyta; class Pinopsida; order Pinales; family Pinaceae; genus Pinus; species Pinus albicaulis. The sequence continues at coordinate 9,130,563 of MU968493.1, forward strand.
ACTCTTCATGACTTCTTTAAAATCAACAATGAGAGAAAATTTACTCCATGTGAAAATTAAATCATCTACACATAAAACAACAACAATAATTTTACTTGTCATTTTCTTTTATGTAGAGTGTGGGTTCACCATCACACTTTTCAAACACATTATCCATCGAGGGTAAGCATCAATCTTGTTGTACCATGCTCCTGGTTCTTGCTTAAGCCCATAAAGAGCTTTCTTCAACTTGCATACTTTGTGCTATTGGCCTTCAATCTCATAGCTAGGGAGGTTGTTCAACATATACATCCTCTTTCAACACTCCATTCGACAATGCTTACTTTACATCCATTTGATATATTTTCCACTTTTGTTGTGCTTATTATGGACAATATTGTCCTCACTATCTCCATCCTTGCAACCTGAGTTGCAAAAGTTTACTCATAATATTTTCCTTGTTGCTACTTGTAGCCTTTCACAACAAGTCTTTCTTTATGCCTTTCTATCTTGCCTTTAGCATTTCTTTTGGTCTTATATACCCATTTCAATCCAATGACTTCTTTACCTTGTGGAGGTCCACTAACTCCCATGTATCATTATTTTCTATTGCACCATGTATCAAAGTAAATAAATAATTTAGACCAGTATTATTATTTACTTCTTCTTGCTCATAAATTTCTCTCAAATTTATGAATCTTAGTCTTCTTGACATGCTTGGAGTTCCACTTGAACTCGAGGGAGTTTACGATCCCTATGGTGTGCTTGGAGAAGCACTTCCTTGGTTATGCTGCTTGCTACTCTATTGCTTGCTTATGGTGTGCTTTTTTTGAGCTTGTGTAGGTGGAGGAGGAGCCACAGTGGAGGAATTATTTTCTTCAATCAATTCCTCTTGCTCTTGGTGAGACATACATGTCTTCACATTCCACCGTTTTCTTTAAACTTCCATCCCAAATGTCTTCTTCAATGAACTTCACATCTATGCTGATTACAAATTTCTTGGTTGATGGGTTATAGAGTTTGTAGGCCTTGGATTCATCATCGTATCCAACAAATATACAATTCTCCCCCTTGTCTGTCCAATTTCTTCCTTAGTTGTTTTGGGACATGTGCATATGCCAAACATCCAAATACTCTCATGTGAGTGACAAACTACTTTGTTCCACTCCATGCTTCTTCCGGAACTCCGTTCATAACAGCTATGGTTGGACATCTATTTAAAATACATCTGTCGCATAATTTACAACTTACTGCCCAATACTCATTTGGAAAATTATTTGCCTTCAACATACTTCGACCATGTCCATGCCTTTGGTCTTATTCTTTCTTTTTGCAACACCATTTTATTGTGGTGTGTACCTTGTAGTAAGTCGCTTGTGTATGTCGTGCTCCCTGTGGAAACATAGGAGTTGTTGGAGATATACTCTCCTTCTTTATCGAGTTCTCAACACTTTTATGTAGTACCCACTTTTCTTCTCAACAAGATCTTTGAAGTGATAGAACTATTCAAACACTTCACTCTTCTATTTTAAGAAATAAACCCATGTCATTCTTGTGTAATCATCTATAAATGTCAATACATAGTGACTGTAAGCTAATGATGTCGTTTGCATTGGTCCACACAATTAGGTGGACTATATCTAAGGGTGCCTTTGCCCTTATAATTTTTCTCTGTTGAAATGATTCTCTATGTTGTTTGCCCAAGATGCGGCCTTCACATAGGGCTTTCTAGTTTCTCTATGAGTAGTAATCCTCTTACCATCCCTTTTCTATCAAGAGGGTTCAAACCTCCAAAATTGAGATGTCCAAATCTCAATTCCATAACTAGTTTTCGTCTTTCACTTCTTCTTGAAAGACTTGTTGTGTGACTACTACTACCACACCTCCTTCCTTCAAGTTTGTTCGATATTGAGAGGAAAAATCCTATTTCTTGTCATATGCACTTTTGAAATTACACTTTTACTTGGAGGTATGTCCATGATTGTACACACATCATTCATAAAGAACACATTGTAGCCCTTATTCACGAGTTGTCCAATGATTAGAAGGTTACATTTCGTGCTAGGTACATAATATACATCTAGCACAAACTTCTTTTCTCCCTTCCTTGTCAGTATTGATATTCTTCCTTTCCCCATGACATAGACTTTACTATCATATCCCCTTTGTCACTTCAAGTTTCAGCATTCTAATCTAGGCTCTGGAGAACATTTATATATTTCCAGTCATGTGGTTACTACAACTGTAGTCTAAGAACTATACATCTTCTTGTTTTTTCTTGCTACATTACAAGTTAGAAGCACATTACTTTGGTTTTGATTTTCTCTTGCAAAATTTACATTTTGTTTATTACTCATGTCATTTTTGTTTCTTTCTACATTCATTGGCATAATGCCCATAATTTTTACAATAATGACATTGGACTTGGGATTCATGATACCTTTGTCCTTGTGCTAGATTTTGGCTTGAACCTTCACTTGAGTTACGGTTGATGCCCCTTCCACTTCTTCTTGCAAGGTTGTTTCTTCTACCTCCGTGTGGGCTTCTTCCTCTTCCTTGGTAGTTTTATCTTCCTCAACCTCTACCTCAACAAAATACATTTGTGTCTTGAAAGCATGCTCCAATGATGAGTTCGTTGTTTTGTTCGGTCTATGTTCACGAGACATCGCGAGATTCATGAAGCTCATCCACCGAAAATTGTGAGATATCCTTTGTCTCTTTTATTGCCACTACTATGGCATCAAATCTTGATGGTAGGCTTCTTAATATTTTCTCCACTATTCTTCTTTCCTCAAGTGTCTCTCCATGAGACCTTATCTGGGTAACCAGCCCAATCACATGTGTGAAGAACGAGTCTATCTTATTAGATTCTTTCATGACGAGAGTTTCCAAATCTCTCCTTAGCATTTGTAATTTTTCTATCTTTACCTTCTCCAGTGCCTTAATAGGTTGTCTTATGAGATTATCCCATGCCTCCTTAGAATTTTTTTCTACTACAATCCTTGGGAAAATACTCTCATGAACTGCTTGAAATATATGGAAGAGGGCTTTGGAGTCCTTCTTCCTATTTCCTTTCAAACAAATTTATTTTTATTGTTGTCAAAGCAATAAGCGATGTTGCATCTCGCTGGTTGGAAAGCCATTTTCCACCGGCTCCCATATATCTTGTGAAGCAAAACAATGCCCTCATTTTTAATGGCCCAATAATCATAACTTTTTACCATTGAACTTGTGGTAATTGTGGATTTTTCGAGGCTTGTGCACTGTTTTTTCCATTCTAACTATGTAAACAAATAATCAACTTGATTGTGTAAAACAAAAGCTTTCTCACTATCGGAGAAATCCACTTCTAAAACCAATCTTACTAAACTTTCTTCAGGTAAAGAGATATTGTTCTATTACGGATATCCTAGACCTCACTACGATACCATGTTGGAAATATTGAACGAAACAATAACACGAGAGGGATGATTCCCCCACAACACGAGAGAATTCACAATTGCTTTAGAAATTAAGATTCATAAACACGAGACAGAATGACATAACATAGGAGAAGACCTCTTTTTTAATTTATTCAACTCTTTTTACGGAGTTTCAATTCATTCTCCTCTCTCGAACATAATGAAAATTACATGAGCTTATGTCAAACACACAGTATCCGGTAAAGCCTAATACAATTCAATGCAATTCAATTGTTGAGCAAGTACATTCAAACAACCAATCATCCTTGAGGGATGTCAAAAGACTCATTCCTTCATTAAATGACACTCGGAGTCGTATTCTAGTTTATACACTAAAACATGTAAAAACACTTTCAAAAACACAAAAAGGGGGATCTTAATTATTATGCAATGCGAGTTACGAGTCCACATCGCATCCGCGCAAATCGAGTGATATCAAAAGTTACTTATTGCAATATCCGTTAAACATTGCATGTTGCGATGTGTGAAGTGATGTGGCACATATCGTATTGCACCCAAAATAACATGCCTTGTGAAACTTAAATGGAAAACCAAAGCATTAGTGATTGCAGAAGTGAAGTGGCATCATCACATCACATATCAATTAACATAACTTTGTGGGTGGTTCGGTGGAAAACTTAAAGGATTGTGATTACAATGTGCGATGCGATATCACATCACAACATCGCATGGTTCATTTTTCGAGCTTAAACTTTAAGTTTTATAATCTACGAAGTGCGGTAATGCGGAGGCTAAATGTTGGTAAGTGAGGTAATGAAAATACAAAAGGGTTTTTTCGGAAATACAAAGCGATTTCACTATTTTGCAATGCGGTTGAGGGTGTACACCGGGTTTTGTCGAATATCGCATCAATGGTGGAATAACATTGTGGCAAAATATTTAAGAGATAAGGTAAGGGAAATTCGATGCGGGGAAAAAAAGGTAAGTCAATGCGGTGGTTCAAAGAAATAAACACGAGAGGATGGTTCTGTGGTACTCGGTTTGTTGTGGTTGTGTGCAAACGCCTCTCGGTCTTGGATCTCGTTTTTTTCCTTCTCTATGAAAAAAAATTGATGAAGTGTGGGTTGTTGCCACTTTGCTTATTCATGTGCGTGGTTGGGAGTTTAATTCCAACGGGAAGTTGTGTGGATTTTAGATTTTAGGAATATCTCGGGAATTTTTACGATTAAAAAAATTACATATGTTAAATATTTGTAGTTATGTAGATTGTATATTAGGGAATACCGTTAAAAAAAAACCTATTGCGACGAATCTGAGACACGGTCCATCCTTATATCCTTATGCGTTATATTTATAATTTCAGGGGAGACATGTTCCATCCTTATTTTCTTATGTGATAGATATAGACGGATAGTTATATGTAAACATGTACACCAACTCGATTAAAGAGTATTAAGATGACCCCAGGAGCTTGCGTTTCCTCCATCTCAAATATGCGATGGTAGCTCTTGAAATAAGGGTTTAGAGCCTAGGAATGTAACCCAAAGCTTTTTCTCCTCGGGATTTTCTTCTTGCGGACACGTTTTCCACTATACTCTTTTGCATCGGGTGGGGTTAAACAACGTGAAGGTGTTGCAATTCCATATGTAGTAGCTAGGCTAATAAAAAACCAAGGATCTCAAGGAAAGTGGCCATTTTTCTTCCTACCCATCAACAAAAGTAGCATTATATTTTGTACCTCAAGTTCGATAAAAGGTTTGTTACTGAAATTTTTATATAACACAATATCGAGTGATTGTGTTCAATGCTACAAACCTCACATTTGCATGTCAAAGAATTTGAAGAAAAATTTTAGGCAACAAACTCAACTTCAAATCATGATTAAAGGGTTTATTGGGAATGGTTAAATGGTTTTTTTTGGGTAAAATATTGATATTGTGGATTTAATAATAAATTTCGTGAAAGATATAAATAATATAAAGAACCTATTGATCAACGATAGCTTCTATTTTTAGGGAAATAAATCAATGAATTTTGGTTGAAATAGAGCATGAACAATTTTAGATAAATTTATTTGTGTCCTTTAAATCTGTTTTTTAAAAACAATATATATGCATATTAAGCACGGATTTAATATGAGCTAAGAGGGATCAAATTTTTTCATGTGCAAAATTTTTTGAGAGTACAAAATATAATGTGTAAATTTTCATTGTTAAGTTGTATTTTTGAATGTTATATAGAGTCAATAACTTAAACTCGTAAGTCCACAAAATATTTGTTGGATTTATAAGAAAATCATATACCTAAAAAAAGGACCAAACAGATAAAACAATAGCACTTCTTCAAATATTTTAACCACAAATTTCTTTTTTCAATATCTTTGTACAATATATACATATTGTTTTTACAAGAATATATAATATATGCATAGTTGGCATTAGAATATTTTACATAATGTAACACCCAATTTTCTTTGAAGATATATTTTAAAGATAACTTATGATGGTTGGTTTAGTTAAAATTAACAATTATTTAGTGTGTATTTAAATACAAATTATATATTAATTAAATATTATCATCGATTGGTAACGGGAAAGAAAAGGAAGGAACTTATGACGAACCATAAGAGAAATTCTGATTTCTAGGTGGTTACATAAAGTTATTTCTTTGTCCACTTCCTAGAGACAATATATCTTAGAGGAAGGAAGGGGGATATCTGGATTCCGAGAGAGGAAAAAGGAAAAGGACACCCCAAGAAAAGAAGTGTCTCACGAGTTACACTAGAAATAGAGAAAAGATGATGACTAAAGGGAAGACATTTCCGACTTCGTGAGACTAGTGGAAAAATTCGGAAGCCGAGTATGTTAGTGTCGAGAATACTACATTCTTCCATCGATGATCAAAATCACTCTTTTATATTCATTTTAGGGGTCCCATCTGAATTTTTTTTATCATTCCATTAGTTCATGCGAGAAATTTATTCACTTATGGTAGTCCTAGTCATAAAACCTCACTCTCCCTCAAAATTTCACATTTTTTGACCCACCTTCATGTCTTACTTGAGCATAAAACAATCTTGAATACTCATTTCATTATGTCATTATGCCATTCAAAGTCAACCATGGAGTTCTTGTCACCCAAGCTCCCACTAGGTCAATTAGGTTTCATTTTTCAAGGTTTATAAATATGAAATTTCATCTCAATAAGGTCAGCAAAAGGTGTGAGAGTGACTCAATAAACATTTCATCATCATTTGCGAGAGACTTATCACCATGTAAATATGATATTTATAAAGTTGTAATTTTTGTTTTAAAGTATGATTTTCAAATTAAAATGTAATTTATTTCAAAACGAGAGATGTAATTTATTTTTTTTATTTTCATGTAATTTTATGCTCATAATATGTAATAAGTTATGTCCCTAGCTTCCAACTCAAATCACACATTCCAAACTGAAAGTGAAAAGTGCCAAAATTCAATAACATCATCCCTGCAAAGAAGAAAAATCGAATGAAATGGGAAATCAACAAAAGTTTTCAAAAAAGTGAAATGAGGCATTAGAAAAGCGGGTTTTTTCAATTCAAATTCAAATTCACTTAAGCATTTATGACTCTATGATGTCTTTTAAAATTCATTTTCCTCCTCCAAACATCAAGAAATCACTCAAAAATATCAAAATTGTGAATTTCTAGGCGAAAATGGCATAAGAGCAGAGTTCGGGCGCAAATGATCTTTTCATGGCACTAAATAACCGATTCGGTGCAAATTCTTGAGCGCGGGGTAAAAATGCTTGAGCAAGGGTGAAAATAATCATTCAAGAGGCACCGATGCTCTATTCATGGTGAAAATTACCAACAAACCTCAGAAAGTGTTCAATTGGTGAAAATTTGTCTTCAAAGCTCCACCAACTCACTCATTGACTTCCATCAAACTAGTAAGATGCTCATGCCATTAAAAAACCATTTTCATAAGTTTATGTGTTGAGGTCTTGTAAATTAAGGTTGTAATTTGGTGTTTTAGATTGAGAATTAAAACCCTATTATCCCATTACACTTGTGAAAACTCCCAAATTTCACTCCCTTACCCCTCGCATCCTTCCGACACTTACAAAAACACATTCCCAAACCCACGATTTGCAAAATCTCATTTCTCCCTAAAACTTTCTCCCAAAACCCCTCGGTCGTAGGTGTTACATCTACCTTGGCTCCCAGATCTGAAAATCCCTATCCTAAATCTATCATACTACTACTCCCTATTCCCTCCCTCATTTCACACATCCCTAGCAAACTTCTCCCTCATTTTCCCTTTCTCATTTCGGATTCCTAATCCCTAGGGTCTTGAAAAAAACACCATGGAAACGAGAGGAATAAAACACATCATTCGGTGAGGGAGAGAGAAACGAGAAGTGAGGAGGCGACATAAAGGTGGAAGAGTGCTCGAACTCAGACCTACCAACACTAGGGAACTCTTGGCTTCTCCATTTTCTGTGACATGCTTCAAATATGTTGCTCGTTATGATTTTTTGTGAGAAAATTCGTGAGGTTCCGGCACCATCCCATGCTAACAAGACTTTTCATATCTCGACTCCATGACAACCAATTTACATTAGCTGGTTTCACTTTTACTTTATCCATCGCTATCATTTCGACTTCCATTGGGAACCCAAATGTTTGAAAGAAGTGGTTTAAGAAAGGTAATTTGAAGAAACGGGACTTTGACTTCTTCTTAAAACCAAGACACCAAAATAAAACAAAGATTTTGTTTCCTTTTTCTCACCTCCTAGATATATATGCCCCAATGATGAAGATAATTATGAAATACTTTTCATCTGAAGGTGGATTTTCAAGGCTTCATTCCTATCACATCCGGACTCTTAATGCATTTCACTAGGGTAAGAATGCTTAACATACCTTATTATATTTTGCGTAATATAGAGAAGATGGCATACATTTCCCGTGAAAAAAGGAATATGAACTGAGAAAATAGAGAAGTCTATTTCATCATTCCCCCATAAAAATCATAGTCCTCCACCATCTCAATCAATTAAACATTGCATGGAGCACCTTCATAGCTAATGATATTTTCAATGATCCATCCACTCGAAAGCATGCAAAAAAATTTCCCTTCATCATCCCGACCATCCACTTCCATTCCTCCATCTTAGCCCATATCACATTCATCATTATCGGATCGGTCCCTTTCACGTCCTACATCTCCATTTCATCATGAGATTGGGCCACCTAGCAAGATTGAGGACATTGAGCCTAAGTGGGCTAGTATGGTTGAAGTTGAGCCATTGCCAAAAGCCTACCGGAGAGAGGCCACATGCATGTGTTTTCTCCACATAGAGTGGAAGGGGCCATTCCTTCTACAATAACACATAATGTAGAAAAAAGGTAAAGAAAAGGTGATTAAGGGAGTTAGTTGTCATGAGGAGGATCCTCATCAAAGCAGAACAAGAATTTCACCTATTGACCTAGATGAGAATGAAAATGAAAAAAATCACTAATGCAGCCATCAAAGGTAAGGATTTCAAGATTAAGTAGATCGAAACTGATCGTTACGACGTATTTGTCATAAGCTTCCTTGAGAAAGAAAATGAGCAATTGAATACTAAGCAAGTAATTGATGAGGTTAAGTATTTCACTACTCAAAGGGAGAAAGAAAAGGCCAATGATATGCTACATGAAACACTTGAGAAGTATGGCTTACTTGATGAACATGAAGAAAAAGTACCGGGATAGAGACCTAGAACTAGAGGGTTGAAAAGAGCTCTAGCTCTAGAAAGACAAAGGGAAGTTGAGTTTCTTTGATCAGCTAACCCTAAATGAGAAACTTGATAATGTTATCAATGAGAACAGGGGAGCCATGGCTTGATAGAGCCAATCAGCACTTGGAGAAGCTTCTAGGAAATGAAAATAAGGATAATAACCTATTGAGGAGTAAATTCAAACACCATGCACCAAAGGAGAAAATTGTAATGGCCGGGCTCAAAAGAGACAATGCAAAAAATTAAATATTTGACCATGGAGGAGAAGAAGAAATTGGAAATCATTGCTAAGGTTTCCCTCAACACTAGGCACATCATCATTATCCATTCCAACAATTTTGAGGCACTTCTAAATTTTTTTTCAAAATATGGAAATTTTCCGAGTTTTTTGGGACATACATTTAGCTAGAAAATTGGTCAATGCACGCTAGCCTAGGTGCTACGCACAAATGATTGGGGCACTTTTTTGAGGAAAATAAAGGTACCATTGGATTCCTAATGACCAATGAATCTCATAAAACCATAGTTTCTAGTCTTGGTTTATAGTTTTGATAGGTAAAACACTAACCACCAAAAAAATCACCTTTCTACCCCCGTTTTGACCTAGGCGCTACGCAAATACCAATCTCCGGAGAATGAATTTTTGAAGGGGAAAATAACCTTAATTTTTTAAACTTGAGGCATATTCATAAATAGAACAGACAAGGCTTTCCAACAAGCCATCTTGGGCCTGATTTCAACACATGTAGGTCAATGAAAAGTGGCCCACGAACATGGAGAGCACAAATGACACTCTGCTAGGGCACAAATGCACGAGTGGAGGGCGTAAATGACCAATTTCATTTGATGTTTTCCAAGTTTCTCGCGAAATTTTGACTTTTTTCTTTCAAGAGATCATGTTTCTACCTATATAATTGATGATGGTAAATGTAATTATGTTTGGGATTAGTTTCCTAGGGTATATTCATCGAGTAAAAGTTATCATTGATTCAAAATGAATCAATTTGAGTGTAATTAGGAATGAGTTCAGGCATTTTTGTGGATCTCTTCCTCACCTCATCGATTCGACCATCCTATACTCCAAGCTTTAAGTTCAATGATTTTGTGGATCTCTTCCTCACCTCATCGATTCGACCCCCGAGGATGAGTGAAGGTGGTTTTGATGTATATTTAGTCTCTTTCTTCACTCTTAGAAAGGGTTGGAATCAGTTTGGATGTTAGCTTATTGATCAAGGAACTATTCTACTCGGTTTTTGGCCGGTTAATAAAGAAGAGTTGCAACTATTTTTTGGGATACTTGTTGTATGATATTTATCATTGTTTTTTCTTTAGTTTCATATGTTATAATTTATTGTATTCATGTTCATTACATCTCTATGGTCTAATCTATTTCAAGTTTGATAGGAAGAACACATGATTTCTCATGCTTTGTTTTGGGAAAGATATCATAATTTGTCCATTTTCCTCTATTTCGAAAAGAATACATCTCCCATGCTCTTCCTAGATTCTCCTCAATCCTAAATCCATCTCATCATAATCATATTTAAGTGATAATCCTTATGCCTACCTTTCGATCCATTGAATCCCTACAACCCTATCTCATTTGCCCTAACCTAGCTCCCTTGACATAATTTTTTTCATCCAAAGGTGAAACCCAACCAAATCAAATCAAAACAACCTTTGCACTCAATATCTAGCCTAAAAATCCTAATTCCTCTAGCCCTCCTTGTTGTGACCTTTTGGAGAGATCCTATCCGACTTGATAGGGCTATTTATCAAGTCAAAAGCTTGGTTTGTGGTTACCTCTGTTCGGATTCCTTCTTGACCTTGGGAATCGCGAGTGATAACAGTCGCGATCGGTAAAGTATAGGCTAGACAGAGAGTCATGATGCGTGAAATTTTATCGTGGATATTAGATATGTATTGTACACCTATAAATTAAGAATCTATGGGGGATAAGGACTTCACGTAATAGCCAACCTCTCATAGGATGGGTGGTGTGGTTTCCCTACGAAATTTCTTGGTAAAAAATAATTCAGATAAGTGCCTAATCTATGGGTTTATTTTTCCTAGAAGTTACAAGAGAATGAAATTTATTTCATTTCTACGTTAAATTTCACGATAAAAAATCCCAGTATGTTCCTTGAAAATACTCAAAAGTGGTTGTATTTATTCACTCGGAAATTATAGAAAAGAATAGTTGTACCTATTTCTTAAACAACATTAGCAAAAAAAATTATATTGTAAATATCGGGAATATATAATGAGATCAACTCTTTATGTTCATTAAAATGCACAATGTAATAGTAACCCCTAGAGGTAAAATGTGCAAGTAATAATTGCACATGGTAATGAAGCCGTGAGGTAGGTCTTATCACACGATGAGATGGGCAATGAAAACTTACATAGAAGGTTTTCATTTCATACAACAATCACTATTTACATTCTTGCTGAGACCCTACAATAGTTTGGATGAACACTCAAGAAGGTATGACTTTCCACATAGAGGGTACCATTTCAAACCAATGTTGGTACCTGGTTAATCTTGGAAACTCTGGAAGGTTTTACGACGGATATTGTGGAACACGTTACAAATATTGGGTCACCTCATGGGTAGGAACAAGTACGAGGCACTATCCTCGATTAACCTATCAGAGTGTCGTAGTAAAAAAACAATAATAAGAATCATTTCATGAGATTGTAAAAGAAGAACTAAGAATCATTTCATCGAATTATAAAATTAGAACTAACAATCATAGCATGAGATTATAACAGAATAATTGTAATGGATAAAACCATATAGGACCTTTGTCCAACACAAATAGATAGACTTTAAAATTTAAACAGAAAAAATATATAAATTATAGTTGAGATATTTATCACAAAATTATCATAGCAAGGTATTAATAAGAAACCCAACATGAGTAGGAGCTCCACATTAAACCCTTACAACATTCTCACTATAAAAATACAAAGCACTTTAATAACCTTGTATAAATTCTATTTAAAATGAAAACCATGGAGAAGGTTGAAACCCTTGTTGTGCATACATCTTTAAAATTGAAAATAATATCTAAGAATTTAGTTTATCTAAAGAAAATCCAACTAGGGTAGTCTAAATCATATCATGGTTGAAATTTTCATCACAACCTCCGAGCACCCATAAGGAAAGTAATGCGAGAATAAGACCTCGTATCCAACGTACGAAACTAGTCATGGAATTAACATTTTTCTCGACCGGACGGGTGCTCTAACATAAAGAACTCATATGTTTCATCCCCTTCCAAAGAAAAAAGTGTGTTAAACATTCAACTGAAATGATCATAATGAATAAAATTAGTATGATGGAAAGTCGATATTTACTCGAAGGTATGAGTAGAAGGTTGGCACCATGTGCTAAGCCAAAATATCCCACGGGAGAACTCGAGAAAACAATTTTTTGGCTCTTGGGTGAAGAGTTTCTCCACCGACCAACAAAGTATCACCTGTCCCAACGAAGCCCGAGGGACTAAAATCATAAATTTTGGTGGTATCGAATGTTGTTATCGAATGAAATACCAAAAACCCTTAAAAACATGACAATGAAAACCCTCGGCTGAAAATAATAGCAAAACTAGCCACGATGATCCGGGACAAGATACGGTGTTAAGAAAAAAACTTGCAGACTACCGAAAAAGGTGGCGAGAAAATGAATTCGGCCCAAATATATCCTCAAATGTAGAAGAATTGCAAAGGTACCCTCCGGGCGATGGAGTAGTAGAATGATGACCCGAATGCGATGAGTCAGAGCATTAAGTGGTGACATGAACTTCCCTAGGTGTTAAGGACGGTTGATCCATAGAAAACGCTTGATCATCATTGATGAATCCTACACAAATCCATATCCATCGGACCACGCCACATGGCGGAGATAGTTAACCTTTGAGATATTTCCATAGAAAAACCCTCTAAAAAACCATTATTCCTAAGTAGAATTGTATAATAGCATCAAGAGGTTATAAGGGTATAAATGAACTAATTGTTTAATAAGGTTAAACATTGCATATGAACTAATATATAATTTCTCATCCATTTATCCTATGTTGCTAGTAGGTGATTCATGCGTAAATGGTTAAGTGTTTTCATGACATTAAGTGGTTAAGACATCAATATATATTTTTTTATTTTTTTTATTTTTTTATTTTTTATTTTTATTTATCTGATATAGGGGAACATATTACAAGTGGTATCAAAGCCACGGTTTCAACACTATGGTTTGTATGGGAAATGTGGAATGATTTTTTTGTATATATACATAGATAGAGAGAAAGAGGTATCATGAGAAGAGGCACAGGGGAACACTCCACATGGAAGGATTCCCACAAGGGAAATACCTTCACACGCTATCGAGGGCAACCCCTAAATGTCGGTAGTAGTAGGGATAATAAGAGAGAGACAATGTGAATTCAATGTTACTCAAAACCTTCCAACAGTTGCTGGAAAAAAATGGCGAACTCTACGAGCTAATAATGAAAGATTAATACTAGAGAAAGAAAGGATTATTAAAAGTATCTCTCGATCAAAAAAAACTAGAGGAATCCAAATTCTAGCTTGGAGGATGGATATTAAGCATATAAAACACACAATTTTCGGAGGGGGGATGCATGGACAAATAAGAAGGGTCGAGAACGCCTCTTTGCTGGCAAGAAAAGGGAGCCAAAAGAAAAAAAAATAGAGTTGCAAGGAGAATTCAAGAAAATTAAACCCCCCCACCTTCGATGGAGTGAAGGAGCAAGAAATCAAGCCCTAGTTGATAAACATGAACAAGTATTTTCAAATCTATGAGTTCTTTAGGTGGATATTGTTGGCCACCCAACTATTCCACCTAGTCGGCTTTCACTCGAGTTTTCTTATTTAATATTTTTAGCATTTTTTTGAGTCCTAAACTTCGAGAGCCATTTTTAGGCCCTAAATGGTGTATTCCTTCAAGATATATTTTCAAAAAGGTTTCATATGCACCAAACGGAGATACTATGACCAAGTTACGACCCCAAGAAGTTCTTTGCCCAAATAACCCCAACGGGGGCCCATAAACTCTTGGTGTTCCATCTCCTCGGAGTTAGGGGTTTTGGATGTTTATGGTCTTATTGTTTAATAATAAAAAAGTTCCTTGAGCCTCATTGTAACACATCTCAAAGGCATGTAGCCACCACATCTCTTCTCAAAGATAAGCTACCATCGCCCTAGCTAGTTTTATGCCCATTTTTTCTATAAGCATACTTTAGTCATTTGGTATAAATGAAATAAATTTTTATTTCTCCCACATCTCTATCTTCCTGTATGTTTATTTCATGTGCATAAATCCAGATTCAGGGATACGGCTCCATAAGGGTTTGAAACATATTTGAGTTTTCAATGTTTTTCATTAATCTTCAGTGAAAATTCATGCAAGTTCCAATGTCACGAAATATTATATTAGAGTATTAAATATCTCATTTGAAATTATTTTTTGTTATCTCAAATGGATTTTTTTATGGAATTTGATTTCGTTTCCATGTTTGAGAGATATGAGCAATTGAAGTTACACATGTCCGAAACACTGCACCCTTGCGCATCTAATGAGTTTGCGGAATAATTTTTCTCAACCCAAAGGTCATAAAAATTTCAAGTATCATATATCTCTGCAAATATATATTCAATACCTCAAATGGGTCTTTGACAAGAATTTGATTTCATCGCCTATAGCGAAGCTATCAACAAAGTTGTAGCAAGAGGTCGATTTCAACCAAGGTCTGGATCGGTGGTATCGGAGCGCTTTTATATTTCTTGATATTTTTTTTGCATGGCATATTATATTTGATATTGGATGATTCTTTAGGCCTAAAAGTACATTGTGTGTTAAATTTCCTTCGAGTAAACTTGAATTTAATTTTATTGAACCGATTAAGGAGGTTGCTATAAGAGGCCCCTAATATGAATTTCTATGGCGCGAAAGGCTAGACAAGCTCAAATTTGTGGGAATTCAACGAGTTTGGGATCAATGAGGAGGGATTTCTAGGTTTTAGTTGAATAATTTCATGTACCAAAACCCGAGAATTCCATAAAAGGAAACTTTGTTAGATGAATTTCATAAAATCCCTACAATGCTCATCACGATTACCAAAAGTTGTTGTCGGCAATAAAGAAAACTTTATTTTGTCCTAGGGATGAGGAAGGAAATTATGGAGTATTTGGCTATATGTCTAGAGTGTCGACTAATTAAGGAAAAACAAAAACATAGATGCTGGATTACTTTAACCTCTTCCCATTCCTAAGTGGAAATTGGATACAATTACTTTGGAATTTGTAATGTGTTTACCTAGAATGAAGAGACAAATGGATCCATCATGGTGGTAGAGGAAAAATTGAGAAATTCAGGTCATTTCTTCCCTATTAAGTATACCCATAAATATATCAATATTGCGAGATATATTCCTGAAATATGTTTTTCTATTATATGACATACACTAAGGTGGTTGTAGGAATTTGCGTGGTGAGTTCGTAGATAAAAAAACCAAAGGTCACCACTCACAAACAGATCAAAAATCAATACACCGGTATTATCACGTGGTTAAAACCCTCAAAGAGGGAAGCAGTCCATGGCCTAAGCCAACATGGCCACTTTAGGAAATTTATTAATATAAAAAAATAGTTACATATGTTTCTCTCATAAATGGTTACTGGGACAAATGACCCTCCATGCTCTTTAAATAGATATCATGGACCAATCGAGTGTTAAGACATGGATCAAGTGTATTTAATGCGAGGAGAGGGTGAACCATTGGATCACTACAAATCGTAACCGTCGTGATTATAAGTTACAAATTTACATAGTAAAGAAACACACTTTACCTAACTCTACGCTAGACTAAGTTATTCTTAACTATTTCCTATGTGTCGGAATATCCTAACATCCCCCCCCTTAAGAACAAATTGGGATAGGATTGAAGGATTTATAAAGGTGACACAAAAGGAGCCTATTTCCTATGTGTCAAAATATCCTAACATCCCCCCTTAAGAACAAATTGGGATAGGATTGAAGGGTTACAAAAGTGACACAATAGGAAAAGGAAGGAGGCGTTAGAGACTATCCCCCCCCTTAATGACAACTTTCCCTGAACTCCAAGCATGGATCAAAGTTTGGTAAACTTCACTTCTGTGAGAGCCTTTGTAAAGATATCGGCTACTTGATCATTGGTTGGGACAGTACTACACTTCAAGAATGTGATCATGAATGAGCTTTCGATGAAGTGTATGTGGAGTTCAATATGTTTCATATGCTAATGCTGAACTGGATCTTTACATAGATGAATGGCACTCCGATTGATCAGGGAGATCAAGTCTCTTGAAGAAAAAATGCTCAAAAATGAAGTTGCTTAGAATTTCTCCGAAACAATCGACTGGAAAGAGCTCGGGCGATACGATCCCAATGCCGCAAACGGCACTCAAATACGTTGCCGTATGGAGGAGATATTGCGGTTTGAATTTGCCCAATAACCTTCAATTTTGGAAAAGGAATTTTTTTAATATATGTGTTGGGATAATTTTATTTTTTATTAAGGTTTAATAAATTAGTTAAATTATATAGTTTTAATATTTATATGGTTTTTTATTAAATCATATATTATATTATTAATTATATATTTTAATTAATTATTAAAAACAATTTTTAATTAAACCTTATTAAAATTTAAAAACTAAACCACATATATGTTAAACCCAAATGATATTCACTTTCAAAGTTCAACGTATGGTTTAAAAAGGTTTAAGCCATATATTATTATGTTTTTAAAGTTCCAAATTTGAAATATGAAAAAACGGTTTAAAACCCACAAACATAAAGTTTGGGTTATTTATTAAAGGGCACATGGGCTTTGGTTTACGTGTCAAAAACACGTGCTTGGTTACGTTAAGGTGGAGCGGGTTAAAATGAAACGGCTATGTTAACCTTTAATATCAAACCATTTTCCATTTGAACCAAACTTAACCTCCGTCGGGTTTATTTGCCACGGTTTTCAAAACCGTTTGTTTACAATAAAACGTGGCGGGTTGGCATGTGAACGCGGGGTTTATTAAAACAATCACATTTAATGTTGCCAATGATTTTTGAAGCACGCCCACCAAATTTGGTTCAGTTGCCATTTTTAACTAGAGTTAACTCCAATTCTCCACAATTAGTGGAGCTTTTGAAGAGCAAATTTCGGTTAGCCATAACTTTGGCTAGAGAGGCCTTTTGATACGAATTTTTTTTTATTTTGGGTGTAGAAAGCATTATAAAGTCTGTTGGAAGTGTCGAGAGCCATCTAGGCACTCTAATAGAGAATTTACCAGCGTTTTTAGTCGTGGAGCCACTAGGGCCTAAGGGAAGAAGAGTTGTTTTGGACTACTTTCATCCAATGGAGGTGTTTATTTAGTCATTTTCTACTCGATTTGAGCCTTATAAATATATCTTTGCGAGTGCATTTTTTCCATTTGAGGCTTCTATACGGTTGCATTCACATTTTGAGCATTTAATCAAAGAGGAAAAATCCTAATTAGAGGCTTTTGGACCAGCTGGGAGGTAGCCCAAGAGAGGGGTGAACCGCTTAAACAATTATTTGCTATCATACTGTATAATTTTGCTCGCATATTTTCAGATTCTTCTCCTTTAAACAATAAATTTTTTATAAGAAAACTTTTCCCAAGCGAGTGTTTAAACTGAGTTAACAAAACTTATTAGTTCATCTTCAAACCACTACACTTCATTTGCGAATATGTATACTTGTCTATTCACACATTAAAGTTGGATCAATGAATACTTTGCACTTAAAAAACAAATACTTTCATTGATCGGATCTCATCGATTACACTTTATTTCTTTAGGCAGAGTCCGTAGAAGGGCCAGGTAGCCTCTAGATTCATCCTTTCTAGTAAAGGTGAAATATCGGTGAATGCCCCTACAGAGTAAATCTCTCGTATGAGAATACTTTGTTCTCAGAATTTCGGATCACCGATTATCACACCAAAGTGTAGTTGGATGCTCGCCGATGAAGACCAAATTCGGGACGGATTTGACAAATCCACATGGCTTCCTTTCTAGCTTCAATCTGCACCATGATACTGCTGCAGAGTAGAAGAAAGAGAGATAGCACTTTGTTTCTTACAAGACCAAGTAATATGTCGTGAACGAAGAGTGAATACATATCCCTGCAATAGACTTTCGATCATCGGTGGTCACTAGCCCAATCGTGAATCGGTGAAACCGATCATAAATGGATATTCCCCCTGCACTGTAATTAATTTTGAAGCTGAATTGTACCTCGAATATATCGAAGTATTATTTTAGCTTCTTTCTAGTGACTTTCATGAGGTTGGTGCATAAAATAAGAAACAAGACCAACGAAAAAAGGAAAGGTTACGATGGGTATGGGTTAGATACAAAAGTTTACCAAAAAAGTTGACTGGTATAGGGTAGCATCAACTTCGAGGTAGTACAAGTGACTAAAATCTTGAGTCCCAGATCGAAAGGGAGAAGGGGCTAGCTTATAGTCTTCCATGTGAAAGTGGTGTAGAAGATCACAGTCATACTCGGACTAAGAGAGGGTAATGCCTTCTTTGGATTGCAAGACTTGAAGACCAAAGGAAATAATACAAGTGTCCTAATTCTCGTCATTTCAAACTTCTTTTTGAGGCTAGACTTCACATGGTTTATATGGTTTGGATCACTACTAGTAAGGATAAGATCATCAACATAAAGAACAAGGATGGTGAAGGACTTACCCACTTTCTTGGTGTGAGATAGTGTTGTCGGAATGACACCTAGAAAAGCCATTATCTAATAGAAATCTATCTATTTTGGCATACCAAGCTCGAGGAGCTTGTTTGAGACCATAGAGAGACTTCCTAAGGTGACAAACAAGTATAGAGTCATTTTGGATAAAGCTAGGGGGTTGTTCCATGCGAGTTCTTCATGCAAATCTCCATGTAAGAAGGTGGATTTAACATCCATCCGATGGACTTCCCATTTAAAGGAGGCAACAAGGGAAAGAACCAAGCGGATAGAATTCATTTTGGCAACAAGGGAGAAGGTTTCGGTATATTCAATGCCTTCAACTTGTGAAAATAATTTAGCAACAAGACGAGCCTTATGTATATCCACTTTTCCATTTTGCTCGAACTTTTTTTTGTAAACCCATATGCATCACGACAAGTTTTCTTCCTTTTAGAAGAGAAACAAGATCCCAAGTATCATTCGCTACTAAGGAACGATATTCTTTATTCATATTTTCATCCTAATGCTGGATGACCGAAGCTTCTTCAAAGGTTTCGCATCAGGGATTTTCTAGAACTTGAGCCAATGAGGAAGACGCTCATTCAAACCGAGAACTTGTATGTCATAGATTGGCGGGGGTCACCTGCAAGAGAACCTCATCGCATCCCAAGTAGAGTGGACCCATCTTGGAAAGCTGTGGAGTAAAACGAATAATTTCAAGAGGTGGAGGAGGATTGTCATCATCACTTGTCATCATACTGAACTAGAAGGAATGTTTTTTAAAACATAGAAGAGAGAGAGAGGTGGCACATATGCTTTGAATCATGCTCGCATGCCAAAGGTGGCACACCCACCAAACTAGGCTTCGCAGCTGATATTTTTTCATCAAATTTTACATCTCTTCTAATGATTATATTTTTTTTCTTTTTGATTGAAAAATTCTATCTCCTTTGACATCTTCAGAATATCCAACAAAAATGTGTTTTTTCACTCTTAGGTTCTAAAGCTTTATGTTTCAGCATCCGGAATATGGGCCCAAGCATAACTTCCAAAAATACTAAAGTGACTTTCATCTAGTTTGATTGAGCTCCAATCTTCTTTTGGAGTTATATTCCTTAAATCCTTAGTACGAGTTCGATTTAATATGTAATTTGCACTGATTAATTGCTTCTACCCACAAATTGAGACTAAATCCTTTAGATTGAAGCATACAATTAGCCATTTCTTTTAAGGTGCGATTCTTCCTTTCAGCCTACACCATTTTGTTGTGGAGTATATGGAACGGTATGTTGCAATTGAATGCCATGCTCGATGAAGAAGTTGACAAATTTATTGTTAACATATTCTTCTTCATTGTCTATCTTAACTTAAGAATTTGATGTCCAGATTGTTTCTCAATAAAGGCCTTAAAGTCGAATAACATTTTAAAAACTTCACTCTTGATTTTTAAGAAGTATACTTGAAAGTGCGTCTAGAAAAAATCATTAATGAAATTTAAGAAGTACTTGCAACCCCAGAGAAAGAAACAACAGGGAAGTGGACCACATAAATCACTATGCACAAGATGCAAAGGGGCTTAAGTGTGCAAAGAGGCACATTTGTCAAAATTATCTTGATGATGTTTTCCAAGTACACACCCAGAGAAAACACCATCTCGGCAAGATACCATATGAGGACCTATCACCATATTTTCTTTAAATAGAGTTTGGAGAGAGCGATAGTTTAAGTGACCAAATTGTCTGATGCCAAAGTTTGCTCACATCATCATTATGAGCAGCAAAAAAAGGAGGGAAGACATGATGACCCAAAGTTGTCAAACTTATACAACCTTTTGGAATCATCGACAATGCCAGTAGCTAAAATATGTGTAGGATCTTTTAGGTCCTTGATTACAACATCATGAGGTGAGAATTCTACTATTTTCCCTTCACTCGAAAGAGTTATCTCGATAAATAAATAGAAGGTTTCATGACAAGGTAGGAACACATAGTACATCATTAAACTAACCATTATCTAGATGAATGGTCCTAGACCCTACAACACTAAGAGATATATCATCACCAACATAAATATGTTTGGTGTTACAATCATTTAAAGAAGAAAACATGGCTTTATTTTTTGGCCATGTGGTAAGAAGCTCGAGAATCAATGATCCACTCATTAGAATGAGAAGAATAAAATACATTTAATGCATAACCAAATCTTTATGCTTGAAAATGACAAGTAGAAAGTGCCATTCTGAAGATGAAGAAGAAGAGTGCTCCAAATTCATGTTGTGCTTCTTCATTGCTGCTTCTAAGACTTCCATCTTCTTAAAACATTTGGACTCTATATGGCCATCACGATTACAAAATTTGCAATGTCTATTTGTCTTATTCCCTTTGTTTTTATTTGCCTTATCATTTTGGTGAGTTTCTTTTTCGATTTTCGGTTGAAATTGCTTAGGACCCTTGTTTTCTTTCATACCATACCTTTTAGGATACTCGCTTCTTGGGATTCTTTTTGATATGGTTGTTGTTGGGATGCTAAGGCTTTCTTAGAAGCATTTCCGGAAGAGAGAACACCAAGGTGTAAGAGTTTTTTCTTGTTCTCGTATCAAAGAATCGCAAAAGGCATCAAAAGATGGATACTTGTAGGCGGTTCTCGAAGGAATGATTGATTCTCTAGTGGAATGGAAGGCGGAAACAAATACGAGTGTGCGGGGGCCAAGATTAGCAAGAATGGAATAGATGAGGCTACCATTGTCCTTTTTGACCTTACAACCATCTAAAAGAAGTCTAAGGGTCTTGAATTTGGACAAAAAATATTCAATAGAGGAGAAATTATTGGGGTCCAAAGTAAGCAAGCGATTTGATTTTGAATGCCAAAAACATTATTGAGCTTTTTCAAGGCTTCTTCGGGGGTGTCAATGTCAAGGATATGAAATCGAATATCTTGCGCAATGGACGATGTTATCAACCCTCATGCTTGATCTTGTTTATTTTCCCATTTAGCGACTTTATCATCATTGGAAGGTTTAGTTTCTTGTCATGTGGCTATTCTATAAAGCCCTTTACTTCTAAGTATATCTACCATGTGAGGTAGCCATTGGAAATAATTGGTGTTGTTTAGAATAACTAGGCATGTACTTTCCATTTTTTTTCAAAAAAATGAAGTCGATAATAACTAAAACTAGCGATGCAATGGAAATATCTCGAAAAAAATAGGCCAATTAAAAGAAAAATGTCTCTAAAAAATGGCTTCCGAATGAAGTTATGCTATTTTGAAAAAACCGAGTTGTAGATGACGAATAGTTATGGGAACAATTTGAAGTTTGATGATGAAGTTCAAATTTTTAAAAAAATACGCCCCTTTCGCAATGTTTTTTTTACAAAAAGAAGCTTGAGAAAGAGACTTGAACCCAAGACATCTATTCTCATAAACTAACTTCTCACCAAGTGAGAGAGTAAAAAGGATTACGTAATTGTTTTAAAGGAGGAAGGGATAAACTTTTACTCTTCGATGTGCGTGCTTTTTTCCTACACAAAAAAACACAAAAAATATGAGACAAAAAAATAAATAAAATGCAAGCCATATGGCAAAATGTTAGATTTTCGGTTAGCCTTACCGGCAACTATCTATTTTTTCATTATTTCGATTTCCTTAAATTGCACAAAGATGCGGGGAAAGTGCATACGTAGCAACAAAAAAATCCCTTCTTCTCCCGTTTCCGATTTGTCGAGATCACACACCGAAATAAATAGAGGGAATTGAAATAAGTAGAACTATTAACAAATATAACAGTAAAACTTATACTTTATACCTCCGGATCTATCCCGACATAACTTGGGCAACAGAAACATTTTCACATGAAACGAAAGGTGTTCCTCACCGTATGAGATGCTATAGACACAACGAGTAGTTCTCCAGGCCCGAAAAAGTTCGAAATAGTAGATCTAGAAAAAAAGCGATTGCATGCGATCAAACCGGCTTCAAATTTTGATCAACAATGGATGCGGCCCTCAAAATAGCTGCGATACCATGTAGGAATTTACATGGTAAGTTCCGTAGATAAAAAAAACCAAAGGTCATTGCTCACAAACATATCACAAATCGAGTACACCGATATTATCATGTGGTTAAAATCCTCGAAGAGGGAAAAAAATCCGTGGCTTGAACCAACGTGGCCACTTCAGAAACTCATTAATATAAAAAAGAAAATCTACATATGTTTCTCTCATAAACGGTTACCGAGAAAAAATGACCCTCCATGCTCTTTAAATAGAGATCATGGACCAATCGAGTGTTAAGCCACGGATCAAGTGTCGTTAATACCAAGGAGAGAGTGAACCGTCGGATGATCGCAAATCATGACCATCGGATGATAAGTTACAAATGTACATAGTAAAGAAACACACTTTACATAACTCTACATTAGAATAAGTTATTCTTAACTATTTCCTATGTGTCATAATATCCTAACAATGGTAATATCGGATAGAGACGTGAAATTCACGTCGCGTACTGGAAAGCTTTGTTTCTTGCCTTAAGTATCGAAGTTCAATTCAATATTTCTTACCACCTTCAAACGAGATGGAAAAAGCTGAGCGGGTGAATTAGGTAAAGGAAGATATGCTAAGAATGTATTTAATGCAACAACCAACTAAGTGGGGATATTATATGCACTTGCTTTGGAATTTTCTTACAATAATAGTTACCATGAATCCCGAAAGATGAGTTTGTTTGAAGTATTGTATGGGAAGAAGTGTAGGACACCGGTGAATTGAATTAGTCTCAAGGATATGTTAATTTTGGGACCGGACATTCCATTAGAAATGGAGTATATAGTTAAAAAGGATGTGACAAAATCTGAAATATGCTTAGGACATACAAAAAAAGTAAACGAGATAAAAAGAGGACATTCGAGAGAATTTGAAGTTAGGGATCATGTATATTTAATAATTAAACCAAAAACAATTATAGTGAAGTGGGGGAGGGTGTGCCAAATTGGCACCTCGTTATTGTTGACCCTTCCAAATATTAGGTAGGATTGGATCAGTTTCCTATCATCTTGCACTACCTAGTCACATACGAATTCACAATGTGTCTCACGTTTCAATGTTAAAAAAAATATAGCTATGACCCACGACACATCATTCACTAGTCATATATCCATGTATATGGTAAATAACTCTTAATTGATATTTCCCTTGAAATATATATACGTGAATGGAAGGAAATTGTTATATATATATATATATATATATATATATATATATATATATATATATATATATATATATATATATATATATATATATATATATATATATATATAATTTAATTTTTGGAAAAGAAATTTCATATAACTTGTAAATCTTGATGTTTCAACTAGAGTTGGACGAGGAGTTCTGCAGAACCCCTGTGTATTCTCCAATAGAGAGAAACAATGTTGCGGAAACAAGTCATCACCCAAGTTAAAATGTAGTGGGAGAACTTTAGCCCAGAATAGGCCACTTGGGAGAATGAATGTGGTAGGCTTATCCTAGACTCTTTCAAGAAAGAGTAACAAAAAACATTGAGGGCGTGTTACCCTCTAGGGGGGGGAAGATGTAACACCCTAGGTAGCGATATGAAGTCTTTTATTTGAAGATTTAATTTAAACATAACTTATGACTATTTGGTTTAGTTAAAATTAACAAGTATTTAGTGTGTATTTAAATAAAAATTAAATATTATCATGCATTGGTAACTGGAAATAAAGGAAGGAACTTATGGGAACCACAAGAGAAATTTTCATTTCCATGCGGTTAGAGAAATTTATTTCTTTGGCCGATTTCTATAGAAAAAAAGATCTCGGTGGAAGGAAGGGGGGGATATTGGATTCCAAGAGAGGAACAATGAAAAGGAGGCCCCGAGAAAAGAAGTGCTGGAAGCTACACTAGAAACAGAGATAAAAAATCATGACTACGGGGAAAACATTTCCGACCTAGTGAGACTAGTGGAAAAATCCCGATTGATTAGATTAGTAAGTATAAGGTCGGAAAAAGAGTCTCGATGCGTGAAATTTGATTAGAAGATCAGATGCGTACTATACACCTAGAAATCGATAAGCTCGGGAGGAGAAGGATTGGATGTAATAACGATGCTCTCATAGGATAGGTGGTGTGATTTCCTTATGCGGTTTCTTGGTAAAAACATAATTCGGATAAGTTCCTAATCTAAGGGTTTATTTTCCTAGAGGCTATAGTGGAACTAAATGTATTTCATTCTTGTTATATTTACAATAAAACAACCAAGTATGTTCCTTGAATATACTTTGGAAATTGGTTGTATTTATTCATTGGAAATTATAGGAAGAATATTTATACCTATTTCTTGAACAACATTAGTAAAAAAACATTATGTTATATATATCGAAATATATAATGAGATCAAATGTTTATGTTCATTAAAATTCACAACGAAACAACAACACTTAGAGGTAAAATGTGTAGGTAATAATTGCATATGGTAACGAAGCCATGAGGTAGGCTCGCATGCATAGTGAGTCGGGTAATGAAAACTTATAGATAATGGTTACATTTCATATATCGAGTCACTAGCTACATTCTTGCTAGATCCTACAATAGTTTGGATGAACCCTCTAGAAGGTATGGCTTTCCACACACGGAGTACCATTTTAATACCATTTTAAAACTAATGTTGGTATCTGGTTAATCTTGGCAACCTACAATGTTGCCAATAGGTATTCCAGAACCTATTACAAATAGTGATTCACCTCATGGGTAGGAACAAGACCAAGGCACCGACATGCTAACCTATTGGGTGTCGTAGTAAACAAAACATTAATAAGAATAATTGCATGATATTATAAAAAAAAACTAAGAATCATTGCATGATATTATAACAGAAGAAATAAGAACCATCACATGATATTATAACAAAAGAATTGTAATCGTTAAAACCATACGGGACCTTCATGCAACATAGAAAAAATAGACTTTAAATTTACATGAATAATATATAAATTATAGCCAAGATATTTATCAAAAAAATTATCATAGCATGGTCTTAATAAGAAACCCAACATGAGTAGGATCTCTACATTAAACCCTTATAACGGTCTCACTATCAAACTACGAGAGAAATTTAATAACCTTGCGAAGGGTTGATTTAAAATGAAATCCATGCAGAAGGTTGAAACCCTTGTTTTGTAGACATCATTAAAATTGCAAATAAAATCTAAGAATTTAGTTTATGAAGAGAAACCCCAACTAGGGTAGTCCAAATCATATCATGACTGAACTTTTCATTAAAACCTAGAGCACCCATAAGGAAAGAAATGTAGAAAAAACACTGGTAGCCACTGTTAGAAACTTCTCTTGGAATCAACATTTTTTCCCTAAATAAATACCTCATCTCCTTCATCCTTGCGAAAGAAATTTTTTTGTTAAACATTCAACCAAAGTGAGCATATCAAATAAACTAAGTATGAGAGAGGGTATGAGATTTAAATCAAGATATGAGCAAAAGGTTGGTGTCGTGTGATGAGCCGAGAATATCCCATGGGAGAACTTGAGAAAACAATATTTGGTTTATGGGTGAACGGTTTCTCCATCGGCAAAGAAAGTATCACTTTCTAATAGAAGTTGAGGGATAAACATGTAAACTATGGTGGTATCAAACACTTCTCTTAACCGAAATACTAGAAACCATTAAAACTAGGAAAATGAAAACCCTCAACGCCGAAAATATTAGTGAAGCTAGCCATAGTGATATGGACAAGAGCCAAGTTAAGCAACAAAGTTGCATCTACCTAAAAGATTTTTTTCGGACGGTGAATTTGAAAAAAATATAGCCTCAAGCGCAAAAGAGTTGCGAGAGGTACCCTTTGGGAGATGGAGTAGCATAATGACTGTTACGGGATAAAACACCCTAGGATTTGGGTTGGAAACCCCAAGAGAGCAAAGGGAATTCAACAGCAAGAAAACAATCGGTCCTAATTCTTAAACTACTAAAGTGGGAGAAAGATTAAGTGCCCGTAGGTACTACGTTTGAAAGTTTTCCCAGTAGGGGTTCAAACCCTCTGCTTCCTCTAATGATTCAAAACTAGCAACACATTGGAGAGAAGCATATATACTAGCGATAGTTCAAAGCATGTTCAAGATATGAATGTTAGATCATGTAAGAATATAGATATAAAAACTGAAATCATACCTAATTAGATCATAACATGAGCTAAAGAATAGAGATCATAACTATCAAGAAAATGACAAAAGATTCTTTGTTGATGTTTGCAATGAAATTTGGAAGGAATACCACCATATTTTACGATGAGTACAAGTAGAATTTTCCACCGAGATCCTTCCGGACCAACCCTAAAAAATCATGTTCCAAATGCATACACATAGATGTCATATAAAGGAGATTAATTTATTTATGAGGAAACAATTGTTTCCTATAATTGGGAGTGCGGGAGGCACAAGGATAAATCAGACTTGATCATGGAACAATTGGCTATAATAACAATATCCTATATTTCTCTCCCCATTAGGCCTCCCCCACGAGGTGTATTTATACCACCTCAAAATAGTGCTTTTCAGTTGAGATATAGTTAGGCCACGAGCTCCTATAGGTGGGCTTCCGAGTGTAACCCCTAAACCCCACCCAAAAAAATATTGATTTAATATTTTTTTCATATTTAAAATTATACACGTGGGTTGGTTATAGATGGACCCGAATGTTTACAAAAATTTTCAAGGGAAGAATCATGTATGGAATTTAAAATAATGTTTTTAGTAAAAAGGACCAAGCGTTAAGGGAAAGGTTTACCCAAGGCCATGACTCGGAGCATCAAATCTACCAGGGGTGGTAAATGGTGCTATAACAAATTTCCCCCTAATATATGAGGTCACAAGGGGCACATGATGGCAAAAATATATGAAGTGTATAGAAAGGATCATGCGAGTACTTGGGAGGAGATCACGAGATTCTAGCTCGCCAAAAACAAATGGAAGAGATCGGAAAGAAAGCTCATGTACGAGGTGAGCATACTTGTAATATTCCAAAATAGGAAAAATAGGAATATTGAACATAAAAGCTCGGAAAATGCGATGACAAACAATACATCAAATACATGAACAAACCAGCTGATCCATATTATTATATGCAATAGCGAGAAATGAAGTACAAGGGCTTGAGAAAGAGACACGCAAGCTAGGAAAACAAGCACTGAAATGACCATAAACATCAAGACATGAAATATTGTTGCTTTGTAACCACCTCTTTGGGAGGCTTTGATTTGTGTAATATTGCTAGAATATACTACTTTTGGAAACTAGGAATATATAGATATGATGATTGGGTGTTCGAGAAAATGACAAGATCATAGATCTAGGATTTCTAAGCGCAATTCCAAGATAACCCGGAAAGGGTTTCCGGAAATGACAATGATGAAAAAATGAAACCCTAGGGCTAACTTATGCACTGCATGGTGGGAGATTATATGGAGGTGGCTGATATGATGAAAAAATAGCTTTTAATCCTCCCCACTAACCTTCGGGATGATGGGTTGCTCCCCCTCACTAGATGATAAGCTCAAAAAACTTGGATTATTAACCCTCCACTGAATCTTCCCTCCTTGATTGCACAATTCTTAAAGGAGACCGCACTATTGATAGGGGATGAATATTGGCCCGATTTCGGATGATGAAATGAAAATAAAATAACCTATCCTGAGTGGGCACTCAAATTCCCCCAGAGGATGAGGGTGGGATTTCCACTTGGAAACTCCCTTCTACTAAAGAGCACAATGAGACTTCGCTAAACGAGTGAAGTGTGAAAAAAAGTCATAAAAGACAATAAATAAAAAAATATTCGAATTCTTTCTATGGGCTGGCATCCCATTCCTTATATCATTTTTGAGCCTTCACCCACTTTTCCCCATTGAATAATGATGTTGCTCTCATGGAGACTCCCTCCATTATGACCGCGTTGTCCTCCACTATCCCCACTACCTCCATGACTACACCCTGTTGAGTTGGTCAAATTGACCCCATAAACATGAATTAACCCATATTCACACCAAGGATAGGTGTATTCATCTTGATCCTATTCGGATGCACTTATCCACATTCACATTAGAAGTGGTTTTATTCCTACTAAAGAGATTTATGGGTCCCCTGTAAAATTTTGTAGATGTTCTATGCTTGATGCAACTTTAATTTTATACCCGATATCAAATCGAAATCACATAAACAAGAAAGTAAAATCGTTGATAGAACATACCAATAGATTAACGGAAGACAAGACAAAAATACACTTAACTTGATCAACAAAATATATGTGTTGTGGTGCATTGCGGTGGTTAACAAGATGCTTCAACCAACAAAGTCTCTTCATGGTCAACCAACCGGGAATGTGCCACACAACCCTCTCGGATAGATCTACAACGGTCAACCCAAAGTCAACAAAAGTAAACGTTGTTGAGTGAATGGTCAACGCAAAATAGTAGCAACGAGAAAGTCAACGTAGCTAGGTCAAAGTCAACGTCCGGCCTCGATTTTTGTGCCAAAAAAATTTGGATTGAGGAGATGAAATTTTAGGGAGAGTTTCGGGTCAATTTTACCAAGTGTTGACCAAATTCAACATTGTTCAATTCTGCGCTAGAAACCATAAAATAGACCAAAACCCTAGTTGTTACTTTTTCCCACGTGTGAGTGAAGAGAAGCCTCCAAGATGATGATCAAACTAATCGGATGCAAAGAGAGAATGTGTGATGAGTGATGGTCAAAATTACCTCCAAATTTGACCTATATATATCCATCGTTGAGGGTGTGTGACACATTTGTTGGGGCTCCAAGCCTACATTACAATTACAGGTCGACCTTGCACATAAGTGGAATTAATTCAAAATAAATGTTACGCTCAATGGATCAAGGTGATATTTAGATCGATCTTGCACCTCTACGAAAGAGGAATCCAATAAAAATATTGACATTGTCATCGGAGCATCACAACATTGAGTTTGGACCTAGTTCCCAAAAATTAACACTCCCTCCCAACTAGGGGAGAACTTCATCCACCTATGTCATCCAAACATCGTGCATCATCCCTTCGTAAATTTCTTTGTTGGATTCTTTATTTTAGAATAGAAAGGTGATTCACAAATAAATCACTCTCGGATGACAAAATCAGCTCGGAAGTATGAAACCTCTATAGGACTCAAAGGAGTCACATACCAACCTAAAGCTAGTTTAAGCGGCCCGAAGTGAGTTGGAGGTCCGAAACCTCACTAGACTTTATCCTAGAGCTAGTGGTTGCACACATGCCATCCTATACATAGAGAGTATGGAAATCTGCGGGGCGTCCATCGGTCTTGCTATTGGTCTTTGGCTTTTTCCCACCTCATTGGCCAAGATGAGAGGTACTTCCCATGAGTCTCCATGGGTAGGATGCATAAGGGGAACGAGATCAAATAAAGGTGAACCAAATACATATAATAATGGTGGCACGAAGCACACCAACAAGGTTCGATAAGCCTAGCCCCTGTGGTTTCTTATAGCTCCAAGAAGCTATCCCCAAAGCCCCCCTGGAGCTCCCGGAGCTCATCGTCCAACAAGACCCTCGGCATAAGGTCATTCCACGATTCCAAGATTCTCACAAAAGGTTAGGAACTTAACCTTCCTCAAGGGCTTTGTGAGAATATATGTGACCTTCTCATCGGTTCCCTATATGATCGAGCCTTACGGTGCCTCGCTATACCATATCCCGGATAAAGTGGTACCCGATCTCAATATGCTTGGATCGATCATGGAACACGAGATTCTCCGAGAAACTAATCACACTTTGGTTATCACAAAGGATAACGATGGTATCTAGAACATGCACTGAACAAATCATTGAATATCTTTCGCAACCAAATCGCTTCACAACTTGCCATACTCACTTTGGAATGTATTCGGCCTCACGATCCTCAAAGCCACCAACTTTGCTTCCTACTCATCAAATATGTCGAAGAAGAACATGTGGAGCAACATCCAAATGTGCTATTGCGATCCACCACACTACCACCCCAATCGACATGAGTATATCCATGGAGTCTCAAACTCTCGGAAGTGTATTTCAGCCCATGGTTTATCGTGTCCCGAAGATATATCAAAAAATTCTTGGCACCAACCTAGTGAATGTGATGAGGATCAACCATGTGTTGACTCAAATTGTTCACTCGCAAAACATACGTCCATATGTGTGTTCACTAAGAACATCGGGGGCCCCTACGAGTTGATGATACTTGGTAGGATTTTCATAGCACGAGCCCAGACAACACTATCACTCAAATTCTTAAATTTGAGCTCCATCGATGTTGACATGGACTTATAGCCCACCATTCCAAATCTTTCTAGCAAATTCACAATATATTTCCTTGAGAGAGGAAAATTGCGCTAGGTCTCTACGAGTCCTCCACATCTAGGAAGTAATGCGTCGATCCTAGATCCTTCATCTCAAACTTAGAAGCGAACTCCCTATTACACTAATGAATGAGAGGGTCGGGCACTGTCAGGGAAGAGATCATCCACATAGAGAACCATAATGAAAGGTTTTTTCTCTATCAAGCTCGAATTAAAGGTTTGGATCAACATTACTACAACTGAAGCCCAACTTCATCAAGTAGCTATCTATCCTCTTGTACCAAGCCTTGGGGATTGCTTCAACCCATAGAGGGATTTCTTCAACCTCCATACATGGGTGTCTATATCCTAGACTTCGAACACCGAGAGATTTCTCCACATACACCTCTTCCTTTATCACACCATGTAGAAAGGCGGTCTTCACATCCATCCGATGAAGATTCCATCCTTGTGTAGCAACAAGGGCTATGATAGATTGTATGGTGGTATATCGGGGCACGGGTGAAAATATTTCTTCATACTCTATCCCTTCCTTTTGAGAGAATCCTAGGGCAACAAATCTTGCCTTGAAATTTTTAGCACTACCATCATATCTATGCTTGATCTTATAGACCCATTTCTAGGTGACAACGACTTTGTCCTCCGGTCTCGGAACCACATCCGGACATCATTCTCCATAATGGACTCATACTCTTCACGCATAGCATCCTTCTAGATTCGATGCTTTACGAGTTTCTTCAAAAGATCCAAGCTCGATTGTACAATTGTACTCATGGCTACTAGATACCCTTGGTATCTATTCGACTTCCGCTTTCACGGAATTTCCGACTTAGGGGCCATATGTATCTCAGGCATCCTCGAGAGTATCGGCCGAGCCATGAGGGTTTTATCTTCATTGAAGGAGGTGGATCAATAGGGTCAATCGGTCCTTCAACATCGGGAATCATCTCATCCTTTGGTTCTTCGTGATTCCCGGACCTTACTTCATGATCTTCCTCGGAGCTCGGAATATTTATCACTTTCCCGAGGGAAGCATCTTCATCAAAGGTAACATCGTGGAAAATATTGACTTCTCTTTGACCAAGAACATAAACTCTATAAGCCTTCGAACTTTCACTATAGCCCACAAACATTCCCTTCTTCCCAAAAGCATCTAGCTTACTCCTCTTCTCTTTCGAACATGAAAATAAACGGGACAACCAAAAAATATAAAATTAGAGATGTCGGGGTTTCTTACCGAACAAAACCTCTTTAGGGATTTTTGGAGTCCGAGTGGACTACGAGGCATCGATTTTGTATGTACACAACGAGTGTTCAAAGCTTCTCCCCACGAAACTTCGGAAGACCTTGGTCACATAGCATGGCATGGGAAGCTTCCACAATGGTCCCTGTTCTTTCTTTGAGAAACACCATTTTTTCTCGGGAGTATATACGAGTTGTGGTCTCTCTCTTGAAGCCGGCTTATGTGCAAAAGTTATTGAACTTGTTCGTCTCATATTCGGTGCCATTGTCGGTCCTCAAAATCTTGATCTTCTTCCATGTTTTATTTTCCACCAAGGCTTGAAAGTACGAGAACTCGGATGAAAGCCTCATCCTTG
This sequence comes from Pinus albicaulis, assembly GCA_034641835.2. Taxonomy (NCBI): domain Eukaryota; kingdom Viridiplantae; phylum Streptophyta; class Pinopsida; order Pinales; family Pinaceae; genus Pinus; species Pinus albicaulis. The sequence goes on from MU968493.1 coordinate 9,163,492, forward strand.
AAAGTACGGAACCGGATGAAGTATATCCGGCTCTTGTGAGAGAAGCCATCTATAAAATTCATATAACAAGAACATCCTCCCAAGGATGTCACCCAGTGACATACAGAAAAATCGAGAATGTATCAATTGCAAGACATCGAAGTCTTTGTGACACTTGAGGGGAAAGGTCCCCTTGTATTCTTTCCTTGAGCACAACCCCGAATTACACCTTCATGATAATTTTTTGAATTTGGCCATCCTCGTGACCACCTTCCTTGCTTCGGGAGAAGGGATTTGTAATGAAGGTTTCCAAACCTTCAATGCCATAGTTTGGTTTGACAAATAGTATCACATGTCATAGCCCCTAGTGGACTTCCTACAACCTCGGCGAGTCTATCAACTCTAAACCGAATTGTGATAGCTTCTTTGAAACTCTTCTCCCATATTCATATCTTCCCATCAACGAATGCCACATTAAAACCTTTGTCTTCCATGGCCAAAATAGACACAAGGTTCTTCTTCAAATCAGGTACATATAGTACATTTTACAAGAGGAGGACTTGAACTTGAGATAAGTGGAGGGTCACATTCCCATTCCCTTTCACGGAATAGGTGGCATTATCTCCAAGGATAATTTTCATATTAGTATCCTTCTCAACCAAATCAGAAAGTGCTTCCTTAAACCCATTAAGGTGCCTTGAGGCACCACTATCAATCAACCAAACATCCATAGTGTTGGGTGGAGACGTAAGCAGAGAGGGTAGATACAAGAATGAATTTATTTCTTTTATCATAAACAAAATTATATTCCTCATACCTAGAATTTCTTTACCTTTTGAAAGGTTTCCCATTTCCATTGCAACCGAGAGGAGTCTCGGGGATAATTTTAAGGATGGAAAAGTATCTTGAAGTTAAAAAAAATTGGCGAATCTCACTAGTCCCTAATATGAAAACTATCAAATGTTTATTGATATATTTGTAAAATTATTCAAATTTATAATGATATTATATATATTGTCTATATAATGTTGGCAATTTTTAACATAAAATAATTTTATATTGTAAAATTTAGGAAAATTAGTTTTATAAAAAAAATGGAAATTGGCTAATATTTATTTTGGAAAAACCATGGAAAATTAGCCAACTTTGTGAATATCAACCTTCTTCTTTCCTTTGAACATATTGTTCCTTTGATTTTAATTCTTCTTCTTCTTCTTCTTCTTCTTGTCATCATCCCCAGTAGAAAACTTATTAGTAGTGCATTCTCTGGCATAGTTGTCAGTCTTGTTATATGTGTAACATATTCCTTTATTTCCTTGGTCCCCTTCTCTTCCATGGTTCCTCGGACCACCATTGTTCTTCTTGTTAGCACGAGAATTGAAGGAAACATTACCTTCATTTTCATATTCCATCATTCTTGTATCCTCTTGAGTTCATCTCGTCAATACTTCATCAAAATTAGTTATCACATTATTATTGAGAATGGTAGTAATGAATACATGTCATTCAGGAGGAGAGACATATAAGTGTGGTGAGAACCATTTCTCGATCAACTATTGTCTCCCCAATGGCCAAAAGATTATTCCCGATCTCGGTCAATTTCAGAAAATAAGATTGAATACATTCATCCATGCCTTTCTTAAGATTCTTCAATTGGTTCTTAAAGAAAAGGACTTGATTTGTGTTGTTGGCCCTAAACATATTGACCAACTTACCATACATCTCCTTGGATGTGTGCATCTCGAAGATGTAGGCAACCTTGAGACTCTTATGGATGGAATCTCGAATGATCGGTTTTTCTTTTATTTCTCCTTTCTTATACTTTTACTTGGTGGCGGTAGGTGAAGATTATGGAAGCTCTTGGATTTTACCCTTCACCTAGTCCATGACATCTTGATCTTCCAACATTAAATCCAAAGACGTACGCCGGGCATGAAATTTAGCCTTTCCATTCAAATTTTCATCATCTTTGAAGCCATTATAATTTGAGGTGCCCATGGGTCCTTGATAAATTCTACTTCTCCAATGATTTCGTCAATATAAACTTGGGATATGTCTTCAACTTAGCTCTAATACCATGTAAATTTTTTATAGATGTTCTATGCTTGATGCAACTTTAATTTTATACACGATATCAAATAGAAACCACATAAACAAGAAAGTAAAATTTTGATATAACATACCAATAGATCCATGGAAGACAAGCCAAAAATACACTTAACTTGATCAACAAAATATATGTCTTGTGGTGTGCTACGATGGTCAACGGGATGCTTCAACCAAACGAAAGTCTCTTCACGGTCGACCAACTAGAATGTGTCACACAACCCTCTCGGATAGCTCTATAATGGTCAACCCAAAGTCAACAAAAGTCAACATTTTCCAATTAATGGTCAATGCAAAAAAAACAACAACAAAAAAGTCAATGTAACCAAGTCAAAGTCAACTTCCAACCTCGGTTTTTGTGCCAAAAAATGCAGATTGAGGAGATCGAATTTTAGGGAGAGTTTTGGGTCAATTTGACCAAGTGTTCACCAAAGTCAACGCTCATCAATTATGCGATGGAAACCCTAGAATAGACCAAAACCCTAGTTGTTTCTTTTTTCCCACATGTGAGTGAAGAGAAGCCTCCAAGATGATGATCAAACCAATCAAATGTAGAGAGAGAACGTGTGATGAGTGATGGTAAAAATGACCTCCAACGTTGACCTATATATATCCATCGGTGAGGGTGTGTGACACATATGTTGGGGCTCTAAGCCTACATTTCAATTTTGGCCGACCTTGCACATAAGTGGAATTCATTCAAAATAAATTTTTTTGCTCATCATATCAAGATGATATTTAGATCGATCTTGCACCTCTCTGAAAGAGAAATCCAATAAAAATATTGGAATCATCATCCGAGCATCCCCCACGTGAATTTTGGACCTAGTTGCCCAAAATGAATAGTCCCTCTACCCTCTTATTCATCTATCTTATTGACAAAAACAAAATTTAATATTCTAACTAGCTAAAAGCTAATTAGGACTATTATGCACACATTACCCATACCCATAATCAAAGATAGTAAATCATGTCTACATATCAAGTGTAGAGCGAGATCCATTATGTATACAAGTAAAAATTAAACTAAGAAATACATAGTGTATCATCTTATCATAGTTTCAAAAGTAAATATCAAGGTCATCTCATAATATCATATATAGAAGAAGTGATCAATGATGTCGAAGGACATTTCTAATCAATGATGTCACATAGCTGATCCTCAAAGTACCAAGTCATAAAAAAGTGGAAAAAATGGTCATCGCACGCAACTCGGGTACCAACATATAATATTTTTTTGTGATAAAATGCAACATATACTATGGAGGGTGTCATCGATAGAAAAGCTCGGAGGAGCTCACAAGTGAACCAAAAAAATGTTGATGCAAACCCGAGGCCTACACCCATCCGGCCCAAGCCTCAAATATCCTCTTCCAAATGCATACACATAGATTTCATGTAAAGGAGATGAACATCTCTATGAGGAAATACGTGTTTCTTATAATTGGGAGTGCAAGAGGCATAGGAATAAATCATACTTAATCATGGACCAATTAGCTATAATATCAACATCCTATATTTCTCTCCAAATTAGGCGTTCCCATGAGGTGTATTTATACCACCTAAAAATATTTGTTTCATTTGGGATACGATTAGGAAAAAAAACTCCCGTAGGTGGGCTTCAGTGTAACTCTGTAAATCTCGCCTAAAAAATTGGCATTTTATATTTTTTTCATATTTCAAATTATATATGTGGGTTTGGTATAGATGGACCCACATGTGAATGCACTTTTTAAAGGGAAAAGTTTATGTAAGGAATTTAAAATAATGTTTTTTTTTAAAAAGGACGAAGTCTAAAGGGAAAGGGTTGCCCAAGGCCATGACTCGAGCATCAAAAAATACGAGGGTGGTAAATGGTGCTATAACAATGACGATTAGAATGTGGAAGTTGGAGCATCGATCGGTTACACAAAAAATACATTAGTTGCTAAGGAAAATTGATCCATACACAACACTTAATGACGATTGATGCATCCTAAATAGATCCCGAACCATGAGACCCTACCACATGGCGAGACGATGGTTAAGCTTCTAGATATTTCCATAGAAAACCCTTTGAAAAAATCGTTATTCCTAAGTAGAATATTATGAAAGTGTCAAGAAGTTATAAGGGTATAAATGACCCAATTGTTTAATAAGGTTCAACATTGCATATGAACTAATATATAGTTTTTTGATCCATTTATCCTATCGTTTGCTAATCGGTGGTTCATGTGTAAAGGGTTAATTGTTTTCATGCCATTAAATGGTTAAGAGATCAAAGAAATTTTTTATTTTGTTGTTGGAATGTGTGATATAGGGGAATATGTTACACATAAAATGTGCATCGAGTGCAAATTAAAATGGTTTTTTTTATTATTAATATATTTTTTAAGTATACATCAATACTAATTCATATTAAAATATTTTATTGATAACCCACATTGAATATTTTTATTACATACAACACCAAAACATTTTATTTTAACATTTTTTTACTTCTAATTACTTTACATGTACTCATCACATGCACAAAACTAAATATGCATAGCATATTCATTTTTGTTTTTTTTATTATTGTAGACGTTGTTTTTCTATTTAGAGAATATTCTATTTTTATTTTTTAGAAGGACATTTGCTAACTCCACATTGAGCACGAGACATACCGACATGTTGTCCACATACAAGGCCGAAATGAGTCTATTAGCTCAATAAACTATTTAGGAATTCCAAGGCGAGTAATAAAATAAGTTTGATGCAATCTAATAAAATAATAAAATAATTAGAGGGCGAGTAATAATGTAATTTTACATAAGAATATTAATCAATTTTACATAACATTAAACTAATAAAATTCACATAGCATTGAATTAGTATATATATAAAAAAAAATAGAATGATGAGATTTCATAAGTAGTAAATTCATTTTTTAAAATAAATTTAATTATTATATAATTGCTATAAAATTTTGAAAATAAAAATTAATGAATAAATAAAAAAATATAACATTATTTTAATCTATGATAAAAAAAATTATAATAAAGTAAAGATTAATAATCATAATAATAAAATATATTTTATAAATTAATATACCAAATATATTTTAAAAGAAATATGTTTATATACATGTGAATATGTTCATGGTTAGAAAAGGAGATTCCTTATATATTTATTTATGAATTATTATATTAAAATTAAGATTAATTACTCTAACATATTTTATGTTTAACGTTTTTTATCTTTTAATATATGAATTTTTTTATAATCTAAAAAAAATTATAAAGAAATTTCAATAATACTAATAATCATTGCACACGATTTTTTCTAATAATGGAAGTCGAGAAGATGAAAAGGTTTTGTTGTAATATTGTTTGTGCTAAAACATACCAAACATCAATAGATAGCCATTGAAGGGTCCAAACTTGTGTATTTTTGCATTGGTATTTATCTACCGACCATTGTCTATCTATAACTTTGTAATTAGTAGGTTTAAGATGGAAACAAAAATATGTGAACCCCTCGGATAAAGGCCCCAACTTAAAATTGAAAATACATGAAATTTCTTTAGTGATCACCATATCGCCAATTGAATGTAAAATCCTAGATTTATGTTCATTTTCTAATATACACGACACATTGCTTGAAACGATAGATGATGTCATGTAGTTACAACCATTGATGAGTACGAGCATGCCAAATATTAGTGTATCATCGACAAAGGAATTGTGAGATGTCCCGATCGCCTCCTTGCTTTGATGCCCCCTTAAGCCTCCCTCTTGGATGGCGCCCTACAATTTTTTTGTTGAGGTAGTCCACAACTATTATGAATAGAAGAGGAGATAGAGAAGATTCGCGTCGCACTCCCCACCTTGCCTTCAAAACATTTCGATGGGATCTCGTTTACATGTACAACAAAATGAGTTGAATTTACACATCTCGAGTGTTAGTGTACATGCACATAGATTAGATTTAGTTCAACTCTAGATATCTGCCTCGATGTGCACTTGTCTTTAGCTAGTTAGCTTAAGTTCTTTACTTGGACATAGTTAGCCTTAATTAGCTTTAGTTCAACTCTAGATATTGCATGCGATGTGCACTTGTCCTTTAGCTAGTTAACTCGAGTGCTTACATGTGATGTTCACTTGGCTTAGTTATTTAACTCTAGTTCTTGCAAACGATGCATGTGCACATTAGCGGAACATAAAGCACACATAGGTTCAGCTAGCTATAACTATCCATATTTATTGCATGTACAACTAAGCTTAACTTAGTTTGCTTTTATGTATTGATTCTAAAACTATTAATATTGATGAATTAATTTCATTCTCAATTCTAATTGTTTTTATTTTTCAACTTGGCAAGTTTATGCGGTTATTGTTCAACTAGATCCATATTTGTGCTCTAATAATTTTACATGGTATTAGAGCTACAAGGGTTTAAATAAGTTGCATGAAAATTTTTTTTGTAGTTTTGAAGAGCATAGAATTGGAAATTGTTCGAAGATTTGATTTGCATATGAAAATATTGGAGAATCGTCGCAATGGAGTTCTCATATTCAAGGATTCTTACTCCGTATAACTACTTCCAATGGAAGCGGGAGATTTTGCTTCACCTCGGAGGCAAAGGCTTGTCTTGGATAGTTATGAATACGAAAGTTGAACCCAATTCCGTCGTTCAAAAGTCCAAATACATCAACATGATGGACAAGGATTTTGGTCTTCTATTGTTGTCCATATCTCTAGCATTGTGTTTCCATGTGGACACATACAACACTCTTAATGAGATTTGGACAATCTTAGAGAATTTGTTTGGAAAGCGGGATGACATGCGGGCTTATATTCTCAAAAATGAGCTAAATTCCTTAGATCCAAATAGCTTTGAGAATATTCAATATTTATTTACAAAATTTAAATCATTTCTTCTACAACTACATGATTGCAAGATAGATAAATCAAAAGCAGGAAGGTCAATTAATCCTTTCTAAAGTTTGTCTAAATTATGCCCTAAATATGTTGTTTGCGTTTCCACATTTCATAAAGCTAGACTTGCAACTAGAGAAAAATGGAAAATGTTGAAATTTGACGCATTTATTGAGTCTCTTATTCATGAGCGGGATAAGCTCATAAAAATGGGTTCATTAAACTCTCCAAAGGCACATGCACTTGCCATGCATGAGAAAGGAAAGGCCAATATGAAACCAAATTAGCAATACAAAGGAAAATGAAAGGCAAGAGATCCATATCCAAGAAAGGGAGGAAATTCCAAACCTCCGGATGATTCTTCCAACTCCAAGGGTAAGAAGGGGAAGAAAGGAAACTTTAAGTGTCCTTATTGTGATAGAGGTTATCATCCTAAATCCTCTTGCATGCGAGAAGACTATTTATTTGATCGAAAAGACTCTTCAACAAAATAATCTTGGTCATCACATTCCAGAAAAGTTCCACGAAGAAGACGAAGGAAAAATCATCGAAACAAGGGGTAATGGGCATGCTTTGATTACTCTTCATTCTACACTACAATAATGGATCATCGATTCGGGGAGCTTCACATCATATGGCTTCTTCAAAGGAATCCTTTTCTTCTCTCTATGCATACTCGGGACCTCCTATTCTCACGGGGGACAATTCTACGGTTGCAACAAGCCGGACAAGGAAGAGTGCAATTCGAAGATGGAATTTTTTAGAATGGCTTGCATATTCCAAGGCTTTATGTGAATATTCTTTCGAGTGTATGAGATGACACACATAGGTAGCGGAAGGAAAGTGGAAGTTAGCCGGATTTTGTGAGCATTTATGACATGCAAACCAACTTGAAGATTGCATCCGGCAAGGTAAATGATCAATCTCTTTTGTATACATTTTCCGATTTTGTTCCTCAATCAGATTCTTTTTTTCTATTTACACATGCAAATTAAGAAAGTAGGATTAGCACGAGATATTGAGGCACTTTAATTTAATATATATGTAGCAACTTAGCAAGCAAGGGATGGTGAACGGATTTCCGAGCCATTGAATTTTCAAATGGTGTTTCTAATGGATGAGCCCTTGGAAAACATGCACAACACAAGTTCGAGAAGGGGCATGCATGGAGAGACTCTTCTCCTTTGGAACTTGTACATAGTGATATCATAGGTCCATTTCCGGTGCTTTCAATGAGAAAAGAAAGATATTTATTGTCATTCATAGATGGTTACACAACATTCGGTTGGGTTTACTTCTTGAAACTCAATTACGAAGTTTTTCAACATCTAAATATTTTCAAAGCACGTGTAGAAAATTAGTATGGAAAATGCATCAAGATACTCCGCACGAGATAATGGGGACCTGAATATGTCAAAAAAAGATATCAAGAATCTTTGTAATGAAGTAGGCATACGATTTAGCGATATACGATTCCTTACTCTCCACAACAAAATGGGGTGCTCGAAAGGAAGAATCGATTTTTTGAAAGAGATGGCTAATTGTATGTTGCATGCACGATCTCTTTTGTCAAAATTGTGGGTTGAAACTATCAATTGTGCCTCATACATCCGAAAAGATCTCCTAAAAATTATGTTACTGTAAAAACACCTTTTGAGGCTTGGAATGACATGCAACCTAAAGTCGAGTCATTTCCGCATTTTTGGATTTAGAGCATGGGCCTGCATTCCTAAAGAGAAGAGAAAGGATTTGGAGCCTCTAAGTAAAGCATGCATGTTTGTTGGATATTTTGATGAATTCAAAGGATACATATTACTTGATATCAACATTGAAGAGCTCTTTATTGAAAGGAGGGTAAAGTTTGACGAAGATATTTTGCATGCACCGAGAAGATGAACTTGTTACCAAGTTTCCATCACCACTCATTGATTAGTATGCCAATGAAACTTCACATCGAACTCTAATGAAGATGAGAATTTTCCCATGACACTCGTTGGACCACCGATTATTGAACATCGAGATCATACTTCCTCATGTAGTTTGAAATATTCTTGACCACCTTCAACACAAAAATGGCATAGCATGAGTGATCTCCTTGATGATCCTACCTCTATACCTCATTTTGAGGAAGATCCATCGAGCACTCTATGGAGCTATAGAGCCATGCATGCATATGATTTGTAGACTTATGCCGAAGCAACTTGGCATCCCGAATGGAAAGCAACAATGGATGAGGAATATAACTCTCTCATTGAGAACCAAACTTGGGATTTGATTCTCGCTACCTTCCAATTGTAAACTTGTGTCTTTGTAAGTGGGTTTACCAAACCAAGAAAGCATCAAATGGTCAAGTTAGTTGATATAAGGCATGTTTGGTAGCAAAAGGTTGGCAAAAAATGGATTCCATTTGACTAGCTCTCAACATTGCGGCAGTGAATGGGATGGGAGGTGCATCATATGATGTGAAGAATTCCTTTCTTCATAGTGTTCTCGAGGAGCAAATCTACATGGAGTAGCCACGGGGATACATGCACAATTCATCTCTCGGTATGAAAACTAAATAAGTCTCTCTATGGCCTCAAGCAAGCACCTAGAGCATGGTATGCAAAGGTGGATTCTTAATTGTTATCTCAAAAAAAATTTACACCGCAAATATGATTCCATTGTTTATTTTTTTGAAGAAAATTGTCTCATTTTTTTATCATAGTACTCTAAATAGATGATATTTTGATAACAAGTAGCTCAACTTCTATCATTACTAATATTAAAAGCGCATTGCATAAACAGTTTTTCTATGACAGACATGGACTTGCTAAATTCCTTCCTTAGACTAGAGATCAATTAGAATTGTTTCTGTGATTACCATTTCTCAACCAAAGTATGCTAGAGATCTTTTGGCACGATTTCGCATGAGTGATTGCAAGCCAACAACCACACCTTTCTTATGAGGGATAATACTTGAGAATGGAAAAGACACACCATTGGTTGATTGCACATTGTACCGCTCGACTTATGGGAAGTCTTCTTTATCTTGAACTCACTCCCCGTCTTGATCTCTCATATGCCATGTTGCCGGGACTCATTCATTTTTCATCACACTCACCTAAGTTATGCTTAAGCGGGGGGTGTTGACTGTACATGCACATAAATTAGATTTAGTTCAACTCTAGATACTACATGTGATGTGCACTTTCCTTTAGCTAGTTAACTCGAGTGTTTTACATGCACATAGTTAGCCTTAATTAGCTTTAGTTCAACTCTAGATATTGCATGTGATATGCACTTGTTTTTTAGCTAGTTAACTTGAGTGCTTATATGCAATGTGCACTTGGCTTAGTTAGTTAACTCTAGTGCTTGCATGTGGTGCATGTGCACATTAGCGTAACATAAAGCACACATAGCTTTAACTATCCATAGTTATTGCATGTACAACTAAGCTTAACTTAGTTGCTTTTATGTATTGATTCTAAAACAAATATTCATGAATTAATATCATTCTCAATTTGAATTGTTTTTCTTTTTCAACTTAGCAAGTTTGTGCAATTATTCTTCAACTAGATTCATATTTGTGTTGAGCGATATGTATATATAAAATCTTTAGAAGTGTAGTTTTTTAAAAAGAGAAAAAATTCATCCTAATCATGGTGCAATTTTTTTCAAGAGAAAAATTCATCCTAACCATCATTTATCAATTCCAAAAAAAACTATCAATTCGAAAAAAACTATAGATCTTCCATAATTAAAAATAAATTTATATTGATTTTTAAAATCAGAAGTGTTATATAACCATCGTAATTGTCCCGATTGAAAATGATAATAACATTAAAAATATATATAATAAGAGAATGTCACGAATTCTTAAAGAGATTTGAATCATTCTTAAAAATGAGAGGTGTTGTCGAAGCATCCCCACAAAATGTGCAAGAGGGACTTTGAATATTCAAGCATCGCAATTTTCAAGCATCGGCTTCCCAATGTTAATGTATTCAACCTTTCACGATTCAAGCATCCCATTGTTCAAGCATTCGCTGCCAATTGTTAACGTACTCAACTTTTAACGATTCATGTGGTCCATTGACATTGTGCGTACTGCCTACGGAATCTGAGTCTGTACCACTCCAAAAGCAGTACATTCTACTCATTTTTTACCATCGAGAGGTGGATGGCTCTAGTTCTGGTCATCCCACGACCTTATATAGTGCATACAATCAATCATTTGAAGCCGGGAATCCATCTTAGATAGTCTCAGTATGTTTTTGTTATTGAGAGGATGGCTCGAAGCGATAGCTGCAACCCTATGACAGGCTAGGCAACCATATTATTGAGCGCAGCGTTGACGATAATCCATTTCCCAACAAAATAGATATATCTATCTATGTGAAATGCTATTTATGTCGTTAACTCTGCACTCTATAATTTGTTTGCCAATCGCTCCATCTAATATATATTTTTCTGGTTGATAAAGTAAACATTCTAACATTTATAAAATGTCTTTCCGATTAATCAGGTATCTTTCTAACCATCTAATATAATTCATTTTGAATTAATTAAATACACCTTTAAAACCATCTAATGTTTTTCATTTCTCGCCCCAAGTGGATTGTATTTTGAACACATTAAAGATTTTCTTCCACGTCCGAAACTTCCCCGATGTTTTTAATGTTTTTTGTAATTTAGCCATAAGTTTTGTGGGGTATTCTAAAGGGATGCTGTTCCTTGGACGAGACCGATCTACGCTGTGATTGTGTTTTTCTATTGCTTAATCTGATGATATGTAGTGTTCTCGTCTTGGTTTTCTGAAATTGTATCAGTAAACCTGTATTGTTTTCGTGTTTGTTTTCTGACATTGTATCGGTGAACCATGTAGTCATTACTTCGCAATGGAATTGAAAAAGATTGGAAGAACTGACATCATTTACTTGAATCTGGAATTAATTCTCTTAGATATCAATGTTAACGTTCAATTTGTTTCCATTTTCTATCATATTGGTCCTTCCATTTAGGGATAGCCTTTTCATTTGCCACCATTCGAGAGAATGGCTGTATGATGGGTCAGAACGGCTTGCACGGCTTGCATCAGGTCAAATCAAGGATACAGTATGAATATCGATTTTGTATGATTATAGATTTTGTATGAACAAGTATTTTTATGTAAGCCTGATGTGTCAGAACGGCTTGCATCAGGTCAAATCAAGGATACAGTATGAATAAGTATCTTTATGTAGATTATAGATTTTGGAAATATGACAATAAGAAAACTTTCACAGAATTCAGGACACATTGTCCATCTTTATATCCTTTAAGTGTGATACTTATAATTTCAGGAGACATGGTCCATCCATATTTGGATATGTGATAGTTATAGTTAGATGTAAACATGTACACCAGTTGATTAAAGAGTATTCGGATGACCCCAAGGGATTGGCTTCCTCCATCTAAAATATGAAGTGGCAGCTCCTGAATGAAAGGTTTAGAGCCTAGGAATGTAGCCCGAAGCTTTTCTCCTCGGGATTTTCTTCTTGCTCATCCGCTTTTCCACTGTCTTTAAACAACGCGATGGTGTTGCAATTCAATATGCAGTAGCTAGGCTAGTCAAAAACCATGAATCTCTAATCTTTGCTTTATTTTTTATTATATACAACATCAAAATATTTTATTTTTTATATCATATGGAAAACTAACTAAATATACATAATATATTCATTTTTTTTATTATTATAGCTTACATAGTTTTTCTATTTAGAGAAAATTTCATTTTATTTCAAAAAAGACATGCGCTAGCTCTACATTGAGCATGGACATATTTACACATTTCCCAAATACTTAACTAAAATTAAGGTATTATAAGGAGGTCATCAATCCCACCTTAGAAGATCAAAAATATCTCTCTGTTTTAACTAGCTCAAAGAAGAAAAATTAATATCGCCAAGATTAGAACAAACTCTCATGAGCTACACCATGGATGGAAAGGATCCGCCATCTTTGTGAGAATATGAACATCAAAGATGAAAATCACTTCCTCTAAGAGTGCTCCGTGTACAACCAAATTAGAGCTCAATTTCATAATCTTTGTTGCAATGCCTGAATTTCCTAGCCCTTTAAGATGTCAAAATTATAGTGAGCTCTGGGATGCTTCTCTCCAAGCTTTTTGAGCATAGGAATAAAATCTTAAATCAAATTAAATAACTCTTTTCTTTAGGTCTAATAGACAAAATATTGGTCTCGAGTGGAAGTTAACCACCACCATCATCATCATCAACAACAATATATGTGATTTTACAAAGAAATAAGTAATTTTACATAACATTAATTTAATAGAATTCACGTAACATTGAAATAATAAAACATTTGAGTGACGAAATTTGATAATTAGAATTTTTTTTTAAATAAATTTAATTATTATATAATTGATATAAAATTTCGAAAATAACAAAAAAAATTAAATGAATAAATACAAATATAATATTATTTTAATTTATTATAAAAATTTATAATTTTTTTATTAAAATCAAGATTAATAATCATAATAATACATTAATATATTAAATATATTTTAAAAAGAAATATGTTTATGATGATGATGGTTAATGTTCATTGAGACCAAATTTTAGAAAAAGAGATTCATTATATATTTATTTATGCAATCTTATATTACAATTAAAAATAATTATTCTAGTCTCCCACATATTTTTGTATTTAATGTTTTTTTTTAATCTTTTTTATATATATTTATTTTAAAATGTAAAAAAAATTATAAACAAATTTCAATTAAAATAAAAATTATAATTAATTTAATTAAAATTTCAAAAAAAAATTATATTACCTAAATTTTACAAATTAGTCTAGTAATTTATTATTTTTTTAAATTCACTTAAATATTTAAAATATCAAAATTATAAATTAATTAAAATTAATTTTACTAAATTATTAAATAAATATACAATTAAAATATATTCAGAAAAATAATTCCCCAACCACACCTATCAACACTGCACTAAAATATTTACCTAAATTTTTTTAATAACTAAAATATTTACCTTTAAAATAAAATAAATTTTTTTAATATAATTTATAATAATTAATTTATTTATTTATTAATGAACTAACTAAATAACACCTAATTTTTAAAAGACTATATCCAAGTTTGATGCATCCTTACTATTTATTTTGAGTTTAGATTAAGATTTTTTTCATCTTGTGATGATGAACGAGATTTGATGGTTTAAAATGTTAACGACCAATTGAGAATTATGTGATTAATCCAAAAGGTATTTATCTAAATTTATGGATCACAAAAGTCTTAAATGTAACATATATGATTTTGGTTATCCTTTAATATGAGTGACATTGCAAAATTATTACCTTTTTTTATATAACATAACACAAACTATTAAAATAAAATATAATATAATTAATAATGTATAAATTAAAATTAAAAATATATATTATTTTAAATATCAATAAATTTATTTTTATTTCAAAAAGATTTAATTTATAACTATTTAATAAATATGAATTTTTAAAATTATTAATATTTTTTTGTGTCACCAAACAACATTATAAGCCATGTAGAAACATAAAAGTTTGAGTCCTGTCTAGTGCCTTATATGATTGAATGTCTTGAAACTTCTAAGATCTAAGTAACTCGAAACATAATAACCTAGCTTTCGTAGATTTACCATTTAGAGTTAAATGAAACCAAACAAAGCTAATCATACTGTTATTCATCAAAGGAATCCACTGAGCTTGGATCTTTCACACTTGAACTCAGTAATTCAAATTGGGGTAGACATGGAATGTGTTTATCAATGCGGTTGAGCAGACATTTTGTTGCTGAATTTAGAACTGAATAAGTTGAAATTCCTTTAGGATTTCTTGAAGATGAGGATCAGACTTAAAGGAGCCAACTGGAGGGTTCATTATGGCCTTGGCGAGAATGTTCTTCATTAAACAATAGAGGTGAACAACATGTTTTTATTAAGAAGTACGACCTCCAAATTGGGCAGGGTTGGGACCAAGTCTCTCCAATCTTCCAATTGAATCTTTGCTTTTTGCTTCTTGGTTAATTTTTGTCTCCCAATTTGAAATAAGTTATTAGGGCCTGAGGTGCGGTACCTCATTGGCAGGATTGGGTTGCGTCATGGGTTAGTCATGATGTTTATTTGCGGCCTCTACCCCTCGGTTGGTGAGGCTAAGCTTGACTGTTGTCGCCACCCATCCAAGCTCATTTTGCGATCTCGACCACCTCTCACCGAATAGCCAGAACTTGAGGAGGGTCGCAACCATGATGCACTTCAAAACAATTATGATGGAATAGAAAACCCTAAAACAAACAACACACACCTCGAGATTGAATCATCCATACAACTTGAGGTCACATCAATTACACTGACAATGCATACCTAGTAAGTTATCATAGCATAGAGACATTGAACAATAAGCGTTAGGCATGAACTAAATAATTGACCTGAAAATGAAATGGGATTTTTCCCCCCAAGGCAGGGAACAACATATCTAGGCTCCACGAGTCTATTTAAGACCAAACAAAAAGGTGAAACAAAAGCAACCAGAAAATAAAACCTGGCAGGATCTTTCCACAATTCTCGATAAAGATTCCAATTTCTTGCAAGTTCCATATTACGAAAACTTCCCCTTCGAATTGACACAGGATTATAGGTCGCAGAGAGCGAGCAATGAAAAGGGCAAAGATAAATAACATACTCGGTCTCTTTGGACATGACACTAAGGGAACTGACAAGACCAGGGTAACCAGCCATCAGAGCCATGCTTTCGAACAATCGTGAGTGACCGAGGAGCATTATACTGATATCATAGGCTAGAAAAAGAAAACAGATGCCTGAAAATGAGGAGAGGCCAACCTCTAATGTCCTCAATAAGGTGTCACTCTAGCCAGTCCCGTTGACATTAACTTCGTGCATGTGTGTTGCCACCATGTCTTCCTTACCAAACGGGCCGGGGCTATGGTTAAGTTGTCCTCCAGCCTCGACCTCCTTAATATTACACGTGAACTAGATCCCAACGGAGCCTAGTTATCAACACACACCTAATCGGAGACAAAATTATTATTAATTTTTTTAGATATAAATAAAAAAAATAATTAAATACAGATATACATTTCACATTATAAGATTTGTACAGTGTATTTATTTAATAAATAGAATAAAACATATATATATATATATATATATATATATATGGGGGGCGAATTTTTTAAATTATTATATTTATAAATAAAATAAATTTTATATTATTCTAATTTTAATTGTATTTATGTATTGGGTAATTATTTTTATTAAATTTTAAATCAATGAATAGAGAAATGATTAAATTATTATTATTATTATTATTGAAATTTAATATAAAAAATTATTTTTTTAATATTTTTTTAAATCTTATCATTTATTATTATAATTACATAAATGTTAATATTTTTAAAATTTCTCATGTGATTTCTTGGAAGATTTATTTTAACATGCTAATATTTGTTATTAGATTTCTTGCCATTTTTTTTAAATGGTGCGAGAGATTAACCTATTTGGAAAAAAGCCGAAAACGATAAATTCAATATCCGATTTATTTGGGTGGAGCAAGATTCGGAGGTTACCAAAAAAACATTCATTTAGTATGATTGGTTTTTCTTAATTAAAAAAACCTTCACTCCAATACTTATTAACCATTAAATTTTATCACATTGCATATATATAATTAATTATAATTTCTACCCTTTTTGTAAAATAATTCTTACATCGGTTTCTCTTTTTCTTATTAGTACATCCGCATGGGACTGTAGTAATTGAAAATGTGTTGTTAACATTAGTTTGGGTTGGTTAGGGTCACGAATAACTAAAAAAATTTAAGACTCATTGTTGGTGGTCGTGTATTTTCGTAATGAAATCTATTTTGGTCATCTTATTTGGCCTCTTCGCTACGAGGAGGTTATAATCATATCTTATGTTCATTTGTTTGTTTAGCATTTTGAAAAAAATTCAACTAATGTTAACATTAGTTCAAGACATTAAATGTTATGGGGGTAATGAGTATTCTTTTGGGAGGCAAGATAACTTCAATTACTACGAGTCGTATTTTTGTCATCTGTGAATGCATGATGTGTTGTGGTGTGGTGTGATGCATGTTTTTGTGATGTGTCATGGCCTGGTACGGGGAAGGGTGTTTTGGAGTACAGGGCGAGGTTGTTAGTTTTGCATCATATGGAATTTACATCGATCTATTCATTCGGTTCGGTGCCTCACCTTTGTCTTTTTTTATGGATCTCCATCTCGACCTAGGACCCCTAAATCTAATGTTGTGAGGATGCGAGGTAATTCCCTTGTTCTTGGCATTGGATCATGAATTGGCGAGATCGGTAGCTTGACTATGCGGCGATTATATTTTTCTCCTGGGAAGACATATTGAAACTATTCGAAATCCTATTGGAATTACCGATACAAAGACTATTTCAACTCCTTGTTGTGAGGTACTAGTTGTTAATATTTGCAACTACGAGTCAAATTCAAAATTTGACAACTCATATGGTTAATATTATAATCTCACTATATTCTTATTTTCAAGAGGACCCAAATCGACTTGCAAATCACCCCAATCGATTAAGGAGAAGTAAAATTAAGGATTAATTTATTATTTTTTATGGGTCGGCCTCAACACATGTGGATCCGGTCAAAGCCCCGGACGGTCCCTCACAAATGTTTAAATAGAAGGGACTACAAGATCATTCGCTCATGACATTTTCTTCATGTTATTTTGGTATTGGTTTGTATTTTATATTTTGGTTCGAACGGGTTCATCATGAGAAGCTTTTTGCAAGGGTTTGGGATTGCGAAGAGAGGCATGCATAGATCTAGGCTTCGAGCCTCGATCCGCGGGCATAGTGCTACAAATATCGGGCCGAGTCGTGGGCAATCTATGTTCGAGGTCGTGGCTAAGCTAGTATAACTGCATGCGAGACTATGTTCGAGGCATGGTTGGGGTTTACGAGTTAGATTGGGCTGATCTAGACCTCATTCGCGGGCACACGAGTGCTTAGGCCATAGTCGGGGGATGCTATAAGCGTGGTCTCAGAGTGTTAAGGTCGCTGGTGAGGGATTTTTCTAGGAAGATATGTTTTCGATCACGATGAAATTGCTTCCGCGATTGCCTTCATTCATACTGTCCCCTCGGTCACTTCATAACATTCATTGACAACATCATGGATTCAGATATAGGACTAGGTAGTTGAGATCACTTATTTTGGGCGATACATTGGATTCATGCTTGTGAAGTTGTAGATCCGTAGATCTAAATATCTAATATACTTATTTCCCACTGCTATATATGTATTGGGCTCACTTTGTACTCTTTGTCGACAATTTTTTATGATGATCTATTGAAGAAGAAGTTTTGAAAGGGTATCCCCCATAGTGGGGTTTTTCCCCGGTTTTGGACCAAGATGTTGTCCCTTATGGTTGTGATATTGTCTTCTTTATCAATTCATTCATTTTTCTATCTTCGATTCATCGATTATGGTTATTTACACTACTAATATTTGGGTGCGTTGTTAATGAAAAGTAATTTGGGCCAAAGTAATTGATTTAACATAGAAAATATGAAAAAATTACATGGTATCGGATCCAAGTTGAAGGACAATCCCAAGAGAAGACAAGCACTGAAGCCCTCATTATCAGAAATTAGATCTACATAGCAAAGGTCAATATGTCTTCCTCTACCTTTAAGGAGCATGAAAAATTGGGTGATGCATCCAACTTTGTGCATGGAAAGTCAAATTAGAGATCATAGGCGAAAAAAATGATGTGTTGGAACACATTCAAGGAAGGATGTTCGAGACTCTAGAAAATTCCTCTCGCCACCATAAAATAAAATATACAATAAAGGTGAGGCCTAAGAAAAACAAATCATAGTTGATGGTTTACAAGGTCACTTATTTTCATATGTTGGGAATTTAAGAAATTCTATAGACATGTATGACAAGATATCTCGCATGTATGAAGTCAACAATATAAATGGCATAATCAACTTGAAATATCAACTCAAGGAAGTGAAGATGAACAAAAATGAAAGCTGTTCGGTCTTACATTATGAGGATCTCTTGTCTTAGAGATCAAATCTAGAGGGTTGGAGAGAATACGACCTGACAGAGCTAGTTGTCGAGACTCTTAGAGGGTTTCCCTTCCGTTTGGGAAACATTCATCACTAGTATCGGTAACAACAATGTTCTTATGTCATTTTATGAAATTGTTGGAAATATTACTTGAGAATAATTTACAATGATAACAAGAGGGAGGATTTAGAAGAATGAAGAAGGAGAGTTGGATGCATATGTCATCCATAAAAAAATAAAGAGATCAAAAGGAGGTCCTTCTAGAATACCTCCTCCTCATAGCTCAAAAAGGAAGGAATTGCATGTCACTATCTCATATCAAATTCTATAACTTCCATAAGAAAGGTCACTATGCTCGTGATTGTCTGAGAAGAGAAAGAGGCCTCGATACAACACCAAAAGTAACATCAACGATAAAATAGGAGGAGACAATCAAAGGTACAACCACGACGAGAAAATATGAAAGGAAAAGTGATTATTCAAGTGGCCGTGAAGAATAACATCATTCTCAAAAGAATTTATGGTCATCCGAGTTATGAAAGTAATGTTGTGAATAAATACGAATATATTCTCCTTTATGCACTTAATTTTTCTTTTCTACCGATTCATGAGATAGTTTGTTAGTTGATAGTGGGTCCACTCATCACTTCTCTAGATACAAATAATTCCTCTCTAATCTGGTAGAGGGAGACTAAGTTGAAAATCATTCTTGGATATAACTCCACTCATCCCGTAAAAGGATTTTCATTTTTTAAGTTTTAGTTGAACTTTGGGGAATAAATAATGTTGCATGATGTTATGTATGTACCGGGTTTAATGAAGAATTTAATTTCTATATTTGCATTAGAATATAAAGGGATGAGGGTTTCCTTCATTAATGGAAAGGTCTTATCTTGAATTTGTTGATTAACATAAGAAAGATGCATTGACATTAGGTATGATATCTAAGGGACTTTACAAAGTCATAAAAAGGCCACTTTTATCATTGGTTCATAACACAAATCATCTCGGTGAATTATGGAACCACGGGTTGGCTCATCTACACTATGATGTTATTACAAAATTGAAGAGACTTGTCTTAGGTATTCCCAATGTTCAAGCTCAAAATGATGGAGTTTTTCCAGGTTTTGCAGAGTGGAAAGAAGACAAAGGGACCATTCCCCTCAGTAAGAACAAAATAATTGACATCCTCCATATCATCCATTCAAATATGTTTAGTCTAATTCTTGTGCACTCTATTGGTGGTCATCTCTATTACATCACCTTCATTGACGATTTCTCAAGAAACACATGGTTATATTTCCTCAAACAAGAGGATGAAGCCTTCGAAATATTCCATGAAGTCAAATATTTATTTGAAAATCAGATCAAGGAAAACAAACAAAGTTTTTAGCTCTAACAACGGAGGAGAATACATGTCAAACGAATTCATAGAATTTTTCACCAAAGAGGGGATCAAGAAGGAAACCATTTTACCTTACACACCTTCACGAAAATGGCTTAGATGAAAGGAAAAATTATTCGATATTGGAAGTTGCACATGCCATGCTTCATGATCGAGAAGGTACCAAAGTATCTTTCACCTTTGACTAAAAGGTGGCTTCTTTCCGGAATGGAGCTCTTGCCCTTGGTAAGCATTGTAAGTTCCCAACCCTCTCAATGGCATCTTGGAGCGTAGTTGGTCTAGTGGACTTCACCAACCCATGAAAAGGCTCTTCTAGTCCATAAATGAACATGTATACTCTCCTAGATGTATACGATTTGGCACCATGAATGAAAGTTTCGAGAATTCAAAGATATAGGTTTTTGGATTTCTGATCATTGCTCAGCTTAGCTAGCTCAACAAAGTGTGCCTCTAGATCTCTTCGGTCAAATCATTCTACCAAAATCCGGGTGAATTATGCATATGCGATCACACACTGCATGCCCCAAAGTAGATGGACCATGAAACCACCATTTATGTGCTTCACCTTCAAGGTACAACACTACTATCTTAATAGCTTCAATCTATGATACTTGGTTCAGCTGAAATAGATGTCTAATTTTCCACCCAAGCTTTGGTTGTGCACTTGGATGACCCATCAAAAGCGGGGAAGAAAGAATCTACCCATAGTACATTGCGGATCATTTTTACGCATGTACACTCCATTTGTATTGTTATTACGGGTATCCTATTATCCTTGATCTTCCACAACTCTTGGAATTTTTAGATGCTCTTTGAACCTTTGAGATTGAGATTCATGTTCTAGAATGTAGTCACCAAGAGCCTCCTGCTCTTGGGGTCCTCCAACCCCATTTCCCACTTTGCTAGGAATGTAGGCATGGTGGAGCATTTGTGAAACTTGCTGCCTTTGCGGAGTTGATCACACCAATGATGTGAAGTGTCGAAAATTTCTCCATGTTGTAACCCTCTTGGGGCTTCCTTTTTATCTTTCCACCCTAATATCCTTGATTTCTTTGACAATATCCTACATAGTTTGGGAGAAGAAGCTTTGGTAACTCTTTCTCATCCATTTCTCCTAATATTGGAGATTTTCCTTTGTCTTCTTCATTTACGTTCGTATAGTCAAACATTCAACCTCTATTAATATACTTCTTGTCTTGGTCTATAAGATTTTCTTCTTCTTTAGATGTCATAGATGTAGTGCCCCTACGAGGTTGAGGAAAAATATTATGCTACGATACCACTCTGTAATATTCCAAAATAGGAAAAACATAAATATTGAACATAAAACTAGAAAATGTAGTAAACATCAATACATCAAATACATGAACAGATCAGATCTGAGCCATTTTATTACATGCAATAGCATAAACTAAGTACAAGAACTTGAGAAAGAGACATTCAAGCTAGGAAAACAAGCACTGAAATGACCCTAAACATCAAGACATGAAATGTTCTTGATGCACCAAGCTATTTCGGGAGGCTATGACTGCGTAATCGTGTTGGAATATACTACTACGGAAACTAGGAATTCGTAGATATGATGATTGGGTGTTTATAAAATTATGGGATAATAGATCCGGGCTTTCTAGCACAATTCCAAGATAACCCGAGAAAGGGTTTCCAAAAATGAAAATGATGAAAAATGAAGCCCCAGTGACCGAATTACGCACTACGACTGGGATACTATAGGGAGGTGGCTGATATGATGAGAAAAATGTTGCTACTCCTCCCCAATCGACCTTCCGAGAATAATGGTTTCTCCCCTCACTCGACGATAAGCTCAAAAAACTTGGATTATTAACCCTCCTTTGAATTTTCCCTCCTTGATTGCACAATTCCCAAAGGAGACTATGCTATTGATAGGGAGTTGAATATTGGCCTATTGTCGAGATGATGAAATGCGGCTCAAATAGCCTCTCGTAAGTGGGCACTTGAAGTCCCCGAGGATGAGGGTGGGATTTCTGCTTGGAAACTCCTTGTGCTAAACAACACAACAAAATTCACTAAACAAGCTGCCGAGTGTGTAGAAAGTCATAAAAGACAATACATAAAAAAATATTCGGAATGCTTTCTATGGTTGCCATCCCATTCCTTATATGATTTGTGAGCCTTCACCCGCTTTTTTCCCACTCAATAATGATGTCTACTCTCATGGAGACTCCCCTCCATTATGGCTGTGTTGTCCTCTACTATCCCCACTACCTCCATGAATGCGTTTTTTATTTGGTCAAATTGATGCCATAAACATGCGTTAACCCATATTCACACCCACGAGTGGTTTAGTCATCTTGATCCTATCTAGATGCACCGATCCACATTCACATTAGAAGTGGTTTTATTCCGACTAAACGGATTTATGGGTCCCTGTGAATTTTTTGTAGATGTTCTATGCTTGATGAAAATTTACTTTTATACCCGATATCAAATAGCAATCACATAAACAAGAAAGTAAAATGATGATAGAACATACCAATAGATTGACGGAAGACAAGCCAAAAAAGACACTTAACTTGATCAACAAAATACATGTGTTGTGGTGTATTACGGCGATCGATAAGATGCTTCAACCAACAAAGTCTCGTCACGGTCATCCAACCAAAATGTGTCACACCACCCTCTCGGATAGATCTACAACGATGAACCCAAAGAATACAAAAGTCAACGTTGTTGAGTCAATGGTCAATGCAAAACAACAATAGCGAGAAAGTAGGCAACGACCCGAGTCAAAGTCAACATATAGCCTCATTTTTTGTGCCAAAAAATGCACATTGAGGAGATTGAAGCTTACGGAGAGTTTCGGGTCAATTTTACCAAGTGTTGACCAAAGTCAACATTGGTCGATCCATGCGCTATAAACCCTAAAAACGAGATCAAAACCCTAGTTGCTACTTTTTCCCACGTGTGAGTGGAGAGAAGCGTCCCAGATGATGATCAAACCAATCAGATGTAGAGAGATAATGTTTGATGAGTGATGGTGAAAATTACCTCCAATGTTTACCTATATATATCCATCGGTGAGGATGTGTCACAAATTTGTTGGGGCTCCAAGCCTACATTACAATTATGGTCGACCTTGGACATAAGTGGAATTAATTCAAAATAAATGTTTCTCTCATTGGATCAAGATGATCTTTAGATCGACCTTGCACCTCTCCGAAAGAGGAATCCAATAAAAAATATTGGCATTGTCATCGAGCATCACAAAATGGAGTTTGGACCTATTTTCCCAAAATTAACACTCCCCTCTCAACTAGGGACAACTCCATCCACACATTGTCATCCAAACATCATGCGTCATCCCATCATAACTTGCTTTGTTGGCTTATTTATTTCATAACGAAAGGTGAGTCACAAAGACATCACTCTTGGTTGAAAAAAATCATCTCGGATGTCAGAAAACTCTATAGGACTCAAAGGAGTCACATACCAACATGAAGTTGGTTTAAGCGACCCAAAGTGAGTTGGACGTCTAAAACTTCACTAGAATTGATCCTAGATCTAATAGTTGGACACGTGACATCTTAGACATAGAGAGTACGAAATCTACGATGCATCCATCGGTCTTTGCTCTTTGGTCTCTAGATTTTCCCACCTCATTAGCCAATATGAGAGTGTACTTCCCATGAATACGGGACTCCATGGGTAGGATGCATAAGGGGAAAAAAATCAAAGAGAGGTGAACCAACTCAATATAATAATGGTTGGACAAAAGAAAAACAACAAGGTTCGAAAGCAAGCCTAGCCCAGTGGTTGCTTATAGCTCCAAGAAGCTATCCCAAAGCCCCGGAGCTCCCCGGAGCTCATCGTCCAATAGAGTCCTCGGCATACGGTCATTCCATGATTCCAAGATTATCACAAGGTTAGCAACTTGACCTTCCCCAAGGGATTTGTGAGAATATCCGCAACTTTGTTCACCATTCCCTATATGATCGAGCCTTACGATGCCTAGTTGTACCATGTCCCACATAAAGTGGTACCTACTATCAATATGCTTGGATCGATCGTGGAACACGGGATTCTATGACAAACGAATCCCACTTTGGTTATCACAAAGGATAACAGTGGTATCCTATACATGCCCGAACAACTCACTGAAGATATTTCACAACCAAATTGCTTCACAAAAGTCCATACTTGTTTCGATGTATTTGGCCTCGGTAGTGCTCAAAGCCATCGACTTTTGCTTCCTACTCATCCAAGATATCGAAGTAGACCCAAGTGTGAAGACGACATCCCGGATGTGCTCTTGAGATCCACCACACTTCCGACCCTCATCAACATTAGTATATCCATGGAGTCTCAAACTCTCGACAAGGTATATCTCGTGCCCATGGATTATCATGCCCCAAAGATATCTCAACATATTCTTGGCACCAACCTAGTGAATGTGATGAGGAGCAGACCATGTCTTGATCGAAAGTGTTCACTACAAAACATACGTCCATACGGGTGTTCACTAAGAACATCGGGGCCCCCTACGATTTTATGATACTTGGTAGGATTTGCTAGCATGGGGCCCAGAGCAACGCTACCACTCAAGTTCTTAAAGTTGTGCTCCATCAATGTCTGGCAAGTCCACCATTCCAAATCTTTCCAACAACTTCACAATATATTTTCCTTGAGAGAGGAAAATCTCTCCGAGTCTCTCGCTAGTCCTCCACACCTAGGAAGTAATGAATCATTCCTAGGTACTTCATCTCAAACTCGAAAGTGAACTACCTCTTACACTTATGAATGAGAGGGTGCAAAGTACTGTCGAGGAAGAGATCATCCACATAGGGAACCAAAATGAGAGGCTTCTATCTATCAACCTTGAAGTAAATGTTTGGATCAACATTACTACAAATGAAGCCCGACTTCATCAAGTAGCTATTTATCCTCTCGTGCCAAGCCACAGGGGGCTTTATTCAACGCATAGAGGGATTTCTTCAACCTACATACATGTGTGTCTCTATCTTGGACTTCGAACCCCAAAGGTTTCTCCACATACACCTCTTCCTTTGTCACACCATGTAGAAAGGCGAGTCTTCACATCCATCCGATGAAGATTCCATCCTTGCGTAGCAACAAGGGCTATGATAGATCAAATGGTGGTATATTGGGGCACGAGTGCAAATATTTCATCATAGTCTATCCCTTCCTTTTTGAGAGAAGCCTCGAGCAACAAATCTTGCCTTGAAATTTTCAGCACTACCATCGGATCCATCCTTGATCTTATAGAGTCATTTGGAGGTGACAATGACTTTGTCCTTCGGTGTCGAACCACATCCCGTACATCATTCTTCATAATGGACTTGTACTCTTCATGCATAGCATCCTTCAGTACTCGATTCTTTACTGGCTTCTTCAAAATATCTAGGCTTAGATTGTATGATTGTACTCATGGGTCTGCTAGATACCCTTGGTATCTATTTGACTTCTTGCTTTCAAAAATTTCACGCTTGGGGACCATTAGGGGAATTTTGAGGCCTAAAATGGGCCTCATAAGAAAAATGTACAACAAAAATAAACTTTATAACAACCAATAGGATTCAAGATGATGATGTCATCCATAATGGATGATTCACCATTTTTGGAGTAAAAAAGTAAAAATAATAAAAAAATAATAAAATAATAAAACTACTTTTTCAACTCGTATTTTAAACTTATCTCCCAAAATTTTTTACTCAAATTTTGAGTGGGAGTACTCGTTGGATCGTGAATTTAATTCCTCATCCAAGGAGTACCCATGTTACATACTTTTGATGAACTCTTCTACACGAAAAATGAGAAATACATAAAAAACTTGATTGTAATCACGGTTTTTTATGTATTTCTCATTTTTTCGTGTAGTAGAGACCCATCGAAAGTATGCAACATGGGTACTCCTTAGATGGGGGAATTAAATTCCGCATCCAACAGTACTCCCTGCTCAAAATTTGAGTAAAACTTTGGGAGATAAGTTGAAAATATGAATTGAAAAAGTAGTTTTTTCATTTTTCCCTCTAAAATTTGATGATGTCATCAAATATTATTAGATTTTTTTCCACTATTATTTTTATAATTTCCTTAGGAGGCCCATTTTAGACCTCAAAATTCCCCTAAGGATATGTCTCTCGGTATCCTCGAGAATATCCCTAAGCTATGAGGTTTTCTCTTCATTGAAGGAGGTGGATCAATAGGGTCCCTCGATCCTTCAACATCGGGGAATCATCTCATCCTTTGGTTCTTCCTGATTCCCAAACCTTACTTCATGATCTTCCTTAGAGCTCGGAAGATTTATCGCTTTCCTCGGGGAAGCATCTTCATCGGAGGTAACATCGTGGAAAATATCCACTTCTCTTTGACGAGGCACATAAACTCTATAAGCCTTCGAAGTTTCACTATAGCCCACAAAAATTCCCTTCTTCATAGAAGCATCTAGCTTGCTCCTCTTCTCTTTTGACACATGACAATAAATGGGACAACCAAAAAACTCTAAAATGAGAGACGTCGAGGTTTCTTACCGGAGAAAACCTCTTCATGAGTTTTGGAGTCTAAAGGGGAATGTGGGTATGGATTTTGTATGTACACGACGAGTTTTCATAACTTCTCCACATAGAAACTTTGGGAGACCTTGGTCACATAGCATGGCACAGCGGCTTCCACAATGGTCATATTCTTTCTTTCGAAAACAACATTTTTTCTCGGGAGTATATACAATTGTGGTCTCTCTCTTGATGTGAGCTTCTCTACAAAAATTTATTGAACTCATTTGTCTCATATTCGGTGCCATTGTCGGTCCTCAAAATATTGATCTTATTCCCTATTTGATTTTCCACCAAGGCTTTGAAAGTACGAAACTAGATGAAAGCCTCCTCCTTCTTGTTCGAAGAATTATATCCATGTCTTGCAAGAGAATTCATCTATAAACGTCATATAATAAGAACATCCTCCCATGGATGTCACTGGGCAAGCATACTGGACAAATCATAATGTATCAATTGCAAGACATCAAATGTCTTTCGACACTTGAGGGGAATGGTCCCCTTGTATGCTTTCCTTGACACAAACCCGACATACACCTTCATGATCATTTTTGAATTCGGCCATCCCTATCACCACCTTCCTTACTTCGGGAAGGGATTTGTAATGAAGGTGTCTAAACCTTCGATACCATAGTTCAGGTTTGACGGATAGTATCACATGTCATAGCCCCCGGTGGACTTCCTCCAACCCTGGTAGAGTGTACCAACTCTAAACCCAATCATCATAGCTTCCTTGAAACTCTTCTTCCATATGTGTACCTTCCCACCAAGGAATGCCACATTAAAACCTTTGTCTTCCATGGCTGAAATAGACACAAGGTTATTCTTCAAATCAGGTAGATATAGTACATATTGCAAGTGGAGGACTTCACGTTGAGATAAGTGGAGGGTCATAGTCAGTCCCTTTTCACGGGATAGGTGGCATTATCTCCAAGGATAATTTTTCGATTAGTATCCTTCTCAACCAAATTAGAAAGTGCTTCCTTAAACCAAGTGAGGTGCCTTAACACACCACTATCAATCAACCAGGCATCCATAATGTCGAGTGGGAGATGCGAGAGAGAGGCAGATACAAGAATGAATTAATTTTTTAATCATAAACAACATTATATTCCTCATACCTATAATTTCTTTACCTTTTGAAAGGTTTCCCATTTCCATTGCGACTAGAGGGAGTCTTCCTCTTTCCTTTTTAACTTGGTGTTCCTTTGATTTTTCATTCTTCTTGTTCTTGTTGTTGTCATCATCCCTAGGAGAATCCTTCTTATTAGTGCATTCTCTAGCATACTCTCCAATCTCGTTACATGTGTAACATATTCCCTTATTTCCTTGAGCCCTCTGCTCTTCTATCGTTCCTCGAACAACCATTTTTCTTCTTCTTAGCACGAGCTGCGAAGGCAACGTTACCTTCATTTTCATATTCCATCATTCTTGTCTCCTCTTGAGTGCATCTCGTCAATAATTCACAAAATCAGAGTATCACATTATTATTGAGAATTGGTAGTAATGAATACATTCATTCGGAGGAGAGACCTCCAAGTGCGGTGAGAACCATTTCTCGATCAACTATTGTCTCCCAAATGGCCAAAATATTATTCCTAATCTCATTCAATTTCAAAAAATAAGATTGAATGGATTAATCCTCATCTTACTTAAGATTCTTCAATTGGTTCTTAAATAAAAGGACTTGATTTGCGTTGTTGTCTTTGAACATATTGACCAAATTATCATACATATCCTTAGATGTGTGCAGCTCGAGAGATGTAGGCGACCAAACTCTTATGGATGGAATCTTGGATGATTAGTTTTTCTTTGATTTCTCCTTTATTATACTTTTACTTGGTGTGGCGAGTGTAGATGATGGAGGCTCTTGGATTTTACACTTCACATAGTCCATGACATCTTGATCTTCCAACATTAAATCCAAAGACATCTTCTAGGCATGAAATTCGACCTTTCCAAACAACTTGTCATCGAGATTTGAAGCCATTATAATTTGAGGTACCCATGGGTCCATGACAAATGATACTTCTTCGGTGAATTCTCTCAATACAAACTTGGGATTTATCTTCACCTTAGCTCCGATACCATGTAAAATTTTGTAGATGTTCTATGCTTGTTGCAACTTTACTTTTTATACCCGATATCAAACATAAATCACATAAACAATAAAGTAAAATGTTGATATAACATACAAATAGATCGACGGAAGACAAGCCAAAAATACACTGACTTGACCAGCAAAATATATGTGTTGTGGTGCGTTATGGCGGTCAACAGGGATGCTTCAACCCGATAAAAGTCTCTTCATAGTCGACCAACCGTAATGTGTCACAAAAACCCTCTCGGACAACTCTACAATGGTCAACTTAAAGTCAACAAAAGTCAACGTTGTCCAAATAATGGTCAAAGCAAACAACGAGCATCCAAAAGTCAATGCGGTCAAGGTCAAAGTCAACGTCCAACCTCATTTTTTGTGCCAAAAATGTGGATTGAGAGATCAAAGTTTAGGGAGAGTTTTCGGGTCAATTTGACCAAGCGTTAACCAAATTCAACGCTAGTCAATTATGCGTTAGAAACCCTAGAAGAGACCAGAACCCTAGCTGTTGTGTTTTCCCACATGTAAGTGAAGAGAAGCCTCCAAGATGATGATCGAACCAATCATATGTAGAGAGAGAATGTGTGATGAGTGATGGTCAAAATGACCTCCAACGTTGACCTATATATATCCATAAGTGAGGGTGTGGGACACATACGTTGGGGCTCTAAGCCTACATTACAATTATGGCCGACCTTGCACATAAGTGGAATTAATTCAAAATAAATTTTCTGCTCATCGGATCAAGATGATATTTAGATTGATCTTTCACCTCTTCGAAAGATGAATCCAATAAAAAATATTGGAATCGTCATCTAAGCATCACAACATGGATTACGGACCTAGTTTCCCAAAATTAACAATCCCTCTACCCTCTTATTCATCTACCTTATTAACAAAAACAAAATTTAATATTCTAACTAGCTAAAAGCTAATTAGGAATATTACACACACATCACACATACCCATGCTCAGGAGATAGTAAAGCATGTCTACATATCAAATGTAGAATAGATCCAATATGTATATAAGTACAAAGGAAACTAAGAAATACATAGTGGATCATCTTATCATAGTCAGCAAAAGTACATATCAAGATCATATCATAATATTAGATATAGAAGAAGTGATCAATGATGTCGAAGGAGATTTTTGATCAATGATGTCACATAAGCTGATCCTCAAAGTACCAAGTCATAAAAAGTGGAAAAAATGGTACTGCACACAACTCGAGTGCCAACATATAAGATGTTGTTGTGATGAAGCTGCAACATATAATATGGAAGGTGTCACTGACAGTAAAACTGGGAGTGACAAGTGAACGAAAAAAATGTTGATGTAAACCCGATTCCTACACCCGTTTGGCCCCGAGCCTCAAATATCCTCTTCCAAATGCATACACATAGATTTCATATAAAGGAGATGATCATATCTATGAGGAAAAAAAGGGTTTCCTATAGTTGGGAGTGCAGGGAGGCACAAGAATAAATCATACTTGATCATAGAACAATTAGCTATAATATTAATATCCTATATTTCTCTCCCCATTAGGCCTTCCCATGAGGTGTATTTATACTATATAAAAATATTTCTTTCATTTGTGATACGATTCACGCAACAAACTCCTGTAGGTGGGATCCTAGTGTAACTCGTAAACCCCACCCAAAAAATCGAGATTTTATATTTTTTCATATTTCAAATTATATAGGTGGGTTTGGTGTAGATGGACTCACGTGTGTATGTGTATTTTAAAGGGAAAAAGTCCCGTATCAAATTTAAAATAATGTTTTTTAGTAAAATGACAAAAGTCTAAAGGTAAAGGGTTGCCCAAGGCCATGACTCGAGAGAATAAAAAATATGAGGGGTGGTAAATGGTGCTATAACAATGATGAGAAGAATGTGGTGGTTGGAGAATCAAGCGATTACACAAAACAACCTTAGGTGCTAAGGACAATCGATCCATACACAATGCTTGATGACCATTGATGCATCTTACACGGATCCCGAGCCATGAGACCCTACCACATGGAAGATGATGGTTAACCTTCTAGATATTTCTGTAGAAAACCCTCTAAAAAACCGTTATTCCTAAGTAGACTATTATGACGAGTAGTCGAGAGGTTATAACGGTATAAATGACCCAATTGTTTAATAAGGTTCAACATTTCATATGAACTAATATATAGTTTTTGATCCATTTATCCTATCTTTGCTAATCAATGATTCATGTGTAAAGGGTTACGTGTTTTCATTCCACTAAATGGTTAAGAGATCAAATAAATTTTTATTTTGTT
This sequence comes from Pinus albicaulis, assembly GCA_034641835.2. Taxonomy (NCBI): domain Eukaryota; kingdom Viridiplantae; phylum Streptophyta; class Pinopsida; order Pinales; family Pinaceae; genus Pinus; species Pinus albicaulis. The sequence goes on from MU968493.1 coordinate 9,194,953, forward strand.
GTTGGAATGTGTGATATAGGGGAATATGTTACACATAACTTGTGCATTGAGTGCAAATTAAAATTATTTTTTTATTATTAATATATTTTTAAGTATACATCAATACTAATTCATATTAAATTATTTTATTGATAACCCACATTGAATATTTTTATGATATACAACATCAAAACATTTTATTTTAACATTTTTTACTTCTAATTACTTTACATGTACTCATTATATGCACAAGACTAAATATGTATAGCATATTGATTTTTGTTTTTTTTATTATAGTGAACATTGTTTTTTCTATTTAGAGAATATTTGTATTTTTATTTTTAGAAGGACATGTGCTAACTCCACATTGAGCAGAGACATACCGACGTATTGTCCACATACGGGGGCTGAAATAAGTCTATTGGCTCAATAAACTTTGTTTAGGAATTCCATGGCGAGTAGTAAAATAACTTTCATGCAATCTAATAAAGTAATAAAATAATTAGAAAGAGAGTAATAATGTAATTTTACATAACATTAAACTAATAAAATTCACATAACATTGAATTAGTAAAAAAAAATTTGAATTACAAGATTTCATAAGTAGTAAATTCATTTCTTAAAATAAATTTAATTATTATATAATTTTTATAAAATTTTGAAAAAAAAACAAAAAAAACAAAAAAAACAAAAAAAAACGTTAACCTAACATTATTATAAAAATATAACATCATTTTAATCTATGATGAAAATAAAAAAATTATAATTAAGTAAATATTAATAATCATAATAATAAAATATACTTTATAAATTAATATACCAAATATATTTTAAAAAGAAATATGTTTATATACATGTAAATATGTTCATGGTTAGAAAAAAGAGATTCCTTATATATTTATTTATGCATTCTTATATTGCAATTAAGACTAATTATTTCAACATACTTTATGTTTAATGTTTTTTAATATTTTTAATATATAAAATTTTTTATAAAAAAATTATAAACAAATTTCAATAATATTAATAATCATTGTGCACGATTTTTCTAATAATTGAAGTCGGAAGATCAAAGGTGTAGTAAACCACACATTGTTGTAATATTGTTTGTGCTAGAACATACCAATTATCAATATATAGCCATACGAAGGGTCCAAGCTGTGTATTTTTGCATTGGTATTTATCTACTAGCCATTGTCTAGCTACAACTTTGTAACTAGTAGGTTTAAGATGGAAACCCAAATATGTGAACCCCTTGGATAAAGGCCCCAACTTAAAATTGAAAATATATGCAATTTCCTTAGTGATCACCATATCACAGTTGAATGTAAAATCCTAGATTTATGTTCATTTTCCAACATACACTGTTGCATTTCGAAATGGTAGATGATGTCGTGTAATTACAACCCATTGTCGGTGCAGAGCATGCCAAAGATCAGTATATCATCGACGAGAGGAATTGTGAGATGTCTCGGTTCCCCCTTACTTTGATTCCCCTTAAGCCTCCCTCTCGGATGGCACTCGATGTTTTTTTGTTGAGGCAATCCATAACCATTTTGAATAGAAGAGGACATAGAGAAGATTCGTGTTGCACTCCCCACCTTGCCTTCAAAAAAATTGAGGGGAGCCTTTTTACACGTACAACAAAATGAGTTGAGTTTACATCTCGGAGTTTTGGTGTACATGCACATAGATTATATTTAGTTCAAATCTAGATACTACCTTCGATGTGCACTTGTCTTTAGCTAGTTAACTTCGTGTTCTTTACCTTCACATAGTTAGCCTTAATTAGCTTTAGTTCAACTCTAGATATTGCATGCGATACTGCCATTGTCTTTAGCTAGTTAACTCGAGTGCTTACAATTGATGTGCACTTGGCTTAGTTAGTTAACTCTAGTGCTTGCATGCGGTGCATGTCCACATTAGTAGAACATAAAGCACACTTAGCTTCAGTTAGCTTTAACTATCCATAGTTATTGCATGTAAAACTAAGCTTAACTCGGTTGCTTTTATGTATTGATTCTAAAACTAATATTGATGAATTAATTCATTCCGAAATTCTAATTGTTTTTTATTTTTCAACTTGGAAAGTTTATGCAATTATTCTTCAACTAGATCCACATTTGTGCTTTAATAATTTTACATGGTATCGAGCTACAAGGGTTTCTAGATGTTGCTTGAACGATTTTTTTGCAAGTTTGAAGAGCATAGAATTAGAAATTGTTCAATGATTTGATTTTCAGATCAAAATATTTGAGAATCGCCGCAATCGAGTTCTCATATTCAACGACTCTTACTCAGTATAACTACTTCCAATGGAAGCCGAGAGATTTTCTTCACCTCATAGGCAAAGGCTTGTACCCGGATAGTTATGAATACGAAAGTTGAACCCAATTCCGTCATTGAAAAAATCCAAATACTTCAACATGATGGACAAGGCTTTTGGTCTTCTATTTTTATCCATATCTCTAGCATTGTGTTTCCATGTGGACACATGCAACACTCCAAATGAGGTTTGGACAATCTTAGAAAATTTATTTGGAAACCAGGATGAGATGCGAGCTCATATTCTCGAAAATGAGCTAAATTCCTTAGATCGAAATATCTTTGAAATATATTCAATATTTCTTTACTGAAATTTAAATCATTTCTTCTACAACTTTGCATGATTGCGGGATTGATAAATCAAAACAACAAAGTCGATTAATCCTTTCTAAAGTTTGTCTAAATTATGCCACGAATATGTTGTTTTTCGTTTCCACATCTCATACAATTAGACTTGCAAACTGGAGAAAAAATGGAAAATGCCAAAATTTGATGCATTTATTGAGTCTCTTATTCATGAGCGAGGATAAGCTCATAAAAATGGTTTCATTAAAGTCTCCAAATGCACATGCACTTGCCATGCATGAGAAAGGAAAGTTGGATATGAAACCAAATCAGCAATACAAAGGAAAATGAAAGAAAAGAGATCCCGGATCGAAGAAAGGGAGGAAATCCAAAACCTCCGGATGATTCTTCCGACTCCAAGGGTAAGAAGGGAAAGAAAGGAAACTTCAAGTGTCCTTATTGTGATAGAGGTTATAATCTGAATCCTCTTGCATTCGAGAAAGACTATTAATTTGATGGAAAAGACTCTTCAACAAAATAATCTTGGTCATCACATTCGAGAAAGTGCCAAGAACAAGATGAAGGAAAAACCATCGAAACAAGGGGTAATAGGCATGCTTTGATTACTCTTCATTCTACACTGCAAGAATGGATCATCGATTCAGGGAGCTTCACATCATATGGCTTCTTCAAAGGAATCATTTTCTTCTCTACATGCATACTCAGGACCTCCTATTCTCACGGGGGACAATTCAGCAGTTGCAACAAGCTGGACAGAGGAAGAGTGCAATTCAAAGATGAATGTTTTGAGAATGTCTTGCATATTACAAGGCTTTACGTGAATCTTCTTTCGATGTATTAGATGACACACAAAAGGTAGCGAAAGGAAATTTGGAATTTACTCAGATTTCATGAGCATTTATAACATGCAAACAAACTTGAAGATTTCATGCGGGAAGGTAAATGATAAATCTCGTCTATATACATTTTTCTGATTTTGTTCCTCAATCGGATTCTATTTTTCTACTTATGCATGCAAATGAAGAAAGTAGGATTTGGCACTAGAGATTTAGGCACTTAAATTTCATATATATGTAGCAACTTAGCGAAAGCAAGGGATGGTCGAAAGTATTTTCGACCATTGAATTTTCAATTGGTGTTTGTAATGGATGTGCTCTTGGAAAGCATGCATAAGACAAGTTCGAGAAGTGGCATGCATGGAGAGCCTCTTCACCTTTGGAACTTGTACATAGTGATCTCATGGGTCCATTTCGAGTTCTTTCATTGAGAAAAGAAAACTATTTGTTGTCATTCATATATTATTATACAAGAGTCACTTGGGTTTACTTATTGAAACTCAATTACGAAAGTTTTTCAACATCTAAAGATTTTTCAAAGTGCGTGTGGAAAATCGATTTGGAAAAACGCATCAAGATACTCCGCACTGAGATAATGGGACGGAATATGTCAACAAATATATCTAGAATACTGTAATGAAGGAGGCATACAATTCCTCACACTCCATAGCAAAATGGGTTTCCGAAAGGAAGAATCAATTTTCTTTTGAAAGAGATTCGGATGGCTAATTGCATGTTATATTCAAGACCTCTTTCATGAAAAATTGTGGGTTGAAGCTATCAATTGTGCCTCATACATCCAGAACAAATCTCCTTGAAAATACGTTACTAGAAAAACACATTTTGAGGCTTGAGTGGCATGCAACACTAAAGTCGGTCATTTACGGATTTTCGGATCTAGAGCATGGGACCCGCATTCCTAAGAAAGAAGAGAAATGATTTGGAGCCTCAAAGTAAAGCATGCATGTTTGTTGGATATTATGATGAATTCAAAGGGGTACAGATTTGCTTGATATCGACACTTTGAAGAGCTCTTTATTGAAAGGAGTGTAATGTTTGATAAAGATATTTTGCATGCACTAGACGGATGAAATTTTTTCCTAGATTCCATCACCACTCATTGAAGAGTATGCCGATGAAACTTCATATCAGAACTCTAATGAAGATGATCATTTTTCCCGTGACATTTTGTTGGACCACCATTTGTTGAACATCGAGATCATACTTCCTCGTGTAGTTCGAAAGATTCTTGACCACCTTCAACACAAAAATGGCATAGGATGAGTGATCTCCTTGATGATCCTACCTCTATACCTCATTTTGAGGAAGATATATAAGCACTCTATGGAGGTATGGAGCCATGCATACCCATGCATGCTTATATGATGCATGCATATGATCCATAGACTTGTGCTTAGAAAGCAACTTGGAATCCTGAATTGAAAGCGACGATGGATGAGAAATATAACTCTCTCATTGAAAAACAAGACTTCGGATTTGATTCTTCTACCCTTCCAATCGTAAACTTGTGCGGTGCAAGTGGGTTTACCGGACCAAGAAAGCAGAAAAATGGCCAAGTTAGTTGATATAAGGCACGATTGGTAGCAAAAGTTTTTCGATGAGGCACATGAGTGTTGACTATGATGAGACTTTTGCTCAGGTGGAAAAAATGGATTCCATTCTACTAGCTCTCAACATTGTACGGCAACAAGAGGATGGGAGGTGCATCATATGGATGTGAAGAACTCATTTCTTCACGGTCTTCTCGAGGAGGAAATCTACATGGAGCGACCATGGGGATACATGCACAATTCATCTCTGGTATGCAAACTAAAGAAGTCTCTCTATGGCCTCAAGCAGGCACCTAGAGCATGGTATCGAAAAGATGGATTCTTATTTTGTTTATCTCAAAATTTTGTATGCTACAAATCTGATTCCGATGTTTATTTTTTGAAGAAAATTGTCTCGTTGTTGATCATAGTACTCTAAGTAGATGATCTTTTGATAACGAGTATTTCAACTTCTATCATTACTAATATTAAAACTGCATTGCATAAGCGGTTTTCTATGACAAACGTGGGCTTGATAAATTTCTTCCTTAGACTAGAGATCAATTAGAGTTGTTCGGGATTACCATTTCTCAACCAAATTATACTAGAGATATTTTTGGCACGATTTCACATCGATGATTGCAAGCCAACAACCAGACCTTTCTTATCGGGGATAAAACTTTAGAATGGCAAAAGACACACCATTGGTTGATTGCACATTGTCTTGCTCGACTTGTGGGAAGTCTTCTTTATCTCACTCACTCCCATCCTAATCTCTCATATGCTATGTTGTCGGGACTCATTTATTTTTCATCAAACTCACCTAAGTTATGCTTAAGGGGGGTGTTGGTATACATGCACATAGATTAGATTTAGTTCAACTCCAAATACTACATGTGATGTGCACTTGTCTTTAGCTAGTTAACTCGAGTGCTTTACATGCACGTAGTTAGTCTTAATTAGTTTTAGTTCAACTCTAGATATTGCTTGCAATGCTGCACTTGTGTTTAGCTAGTTAACTCGAGTGATTACATGAGTGATTACAAGCAATGTGACACTTGGCTTAGCTAGTTAACTCTAGTGCTTGCATGTGGTGCATGTGCATATTAGCGGAACATAAAGCACACTTAGCATCGATTAGCTTTAACTATCCATAGTTATTGCATGTACAACTAAGCTTAACTCGGTTGCTTTTTATGTATTGATTCTAAAATTAATATTGATAAATTAATATCATTCTCAATTCTAATTGTTTTTCTTTTTTCAAATTGGCAAGTTTGTGCAATTATTCTTCAACTAGATCCATATTTGTGCTGTAATAATTTTACACAAAGCCGTTTACAAGTACAACAAAATGAGTTGAGTTTACATAACTCTCATGATCCACTCCATGATCAACGATATATATATATATATATTCTTTAGAAGTGTAGTTTTTTTTAAAAAAAAGAGAAATTCATCCTAACCATCATTTACTCAAACTTCGAAAAAAAACTATAGATCTTCCATAATTAAAATAAATTGATATTGATTTTTTAAAATCAAAAGTGTTATAGAACCATCGTAATTGTACCGATTGAGAATGATAATAACATTTAAAAAAAGAAAATAGGAGAATGTCACGAATTCTTAAAGGGATTTGAATCATGGTTAAAATGAGAGGTGTTGTCGAAGCATCCCCACAAAATGTGCAAGAGGGGCTTTGAATATTCAAGCATCCCAATTTTCAAGCATCGGCTTCCCATTGTTAACGTGTTCAACCTTTCACGATTCAAGCATCCCATTGTTCAAGCATTCGCTGCCAATTGTTAACGTACTCAACTTTTTAACGATTCATGTGGTCCATTGACATTGTGCGTACTGCCTACGGACTCTGAGTCTGTACCACTCCAAAAGCAGTACATTCTACTCATTTTTTACCATCGAAAGGTGGATGGCTCTAGTTCTGGTCATCCCACGACCTTATATAGTGCATACAATCAATCATTTGAAGCCCGGGAATCCATCTTAGATACTCTCATTATGTTTTTTGTTATGGAGAGAATGGCTGGAAGTGATAGCTGCAAGCCTATGACAGCCTAGGCAACCATATTATTGAGCGCAGCGTTGACGATGAATTCAAATTCCCAACAAACTCTGTATATCGTTAACTCTGCACTCTATAATCTGTCTGCCAATGGCTCCATCTAATATATATATTCCACTTGCTGATAAAGTAAACATTCTCGTCCCTATAAATTGTTTTTCTGATTAATCTGGTTTATCTTTGGAAAAATTAATATGGTTCATTTTTTTAACATAGTAGAGATTAATTCATTTTCTTACACATTAAAGATTTTTTTTATGTCAAATGCTATGTATACCTTTATCTTTGCACTTTATAATTTGTTTGATAATAGTTCTATCTAATATTATATATATTCCTCTTGCTCATAAAGTAAACATTTTAGCTTTTATAAAATTTCTTTTAGATTAATCAAGTCGACATTTTTAACCATATGATTCATTCTCACCTCTATTACATATTTGTATTTACAAGATTATATTTTGAACACATTAGAGATTTGCTTAGACGTCCCAATGTTTTTAATGTTTTTGTCATACTTTGGTTTTGTTGGGATGTTGTTCTTTGGACGAGGCCTATCTACGCCATGATTGTGTTTTCTATTACTTAATCTGATGATATGTAGGGTTCTCGTCTTGGTTTTCTGAAATTGTATCAGTAAACATGTTCTTGGTTCTGTATTGTTTTCGTGTTCGTTTTCTGAAATTGTATCGATGAACAGTTTAGTGATTACTTCGCAATGGAATTGAAAAGATTAGATTGGAAGAACATGTTGTGACTGACATCATTTACATGAATCAGGAATTAATTCTCTTAGATATCATTTCTAACGTTCAATTTGTTTCCATTTTCTATCATATTGTTCCTTCCATTTAGGGATAGTCTTTTCATTTGCAACCATTCGAGAGAATCTATGGCTCCACACAGAGGTCTCGGCGTAGATACAAACAGGAACGGAGGATGGCTGCATGGTGGCCTATATCCCAGAACATATGGCATCGCATATTGATTTAGAAATGTATACATATATTAAATATGTGTAGTTATGTGGATAATAGATTTTGAGAATATCTTAGAATTTTCATATTTGAAAAAAATTACTAACAAAATTGAAATATCGCATAAAAAAAACCTATTGACATAATTGAGACATGGTCCATCATTTCAGCAGACATGGTCCATCCTTATTTGCTTATGTGATAGTTATAGTTAGATGTAAACATGTGACCCCGGGGGGGTTGGCTTCCTCCATCTAAAATATGCAGTGGCAGCTCCTGAATGAAGGGTTTAGAGCCTAGGAATGTAACCCTCTCCTCAGGATTTTCTTCTTGCTGATCCGTTTTCCACTCTACTCTGTTGCACCGGGCGGCATTAAACAGCGTGAAGGTGTTGCAATTCTATACACAGTAGCTGGGCGAGTCAAAAACCATGGATCTCAGGGAGAGTGGCCATTTTGCTTCCTAGCTATCAGCAATACAGTAGCCTTAGAGTTTGTACGTCAAGATCCGATAAAAGGTTTGTTACCCAATTTTTATATAACGCAATATCAAGTGATTGTGTTTAATGCTACAACCTCACATTGCATGCCAAGGCGTTTGAAGAAAAGTTTAGTCAACAAACTCACTTTCAAATCATGATTAAATGGTTTATTGGGAATGGTTAAATGATTTATTGGGTAAATATTGATATCGTGGATTTTAATAATAAATTTCGTGAAAGATATAAATAAGAAAAATAACCCTATTGATCAACGAATTCTTCTGTTTGTAGGGAAATAAAGCAATGTCTTTTGGTTGAAATAAAGCAGGAAAACAATGTTACATAAATGTATTTTTGTCTTTCAAATTTATTTTTAAAAACATTTTTAAAAACAGTATATATCTATTTTAAGTATCGATTTAGTATGAGCTGAGAGGAATCAAATTTTTTTTTATGTGTAAATCTTATTAGAGTGTAAAATATAATGTTTAAATTTTCATTGTTAAGTTGTATTTTTTGAATGTTATATAGAGGAAATAACTTAAACTTGTAAGTCCAAAAAATTTGTTAGATTTCTAAGAAATAACATATACCTAAAAAATGACCAAACAGTGAAACACTGGCACTTCTTCAAAAGTTTTAACCATAAAAACCCTTTTTTTTTCAATAACTTTATACAATATATACATAATTTTTTTTAAAACAATATATAATACATGTATAATTGACATTAAAATATTTTACATAATGTAATACCCAATTTTCTTTGAAGAATTATTTTAAATAACTTATGAGTCATTAGTCTGGTTAAACTTAAATGCATTTAGCTTGTCTTTAAATAAAAATTAAATATTAATTAAATATTATCATGTGATTGGTAACTAGCAAGAAACGAACTTATGGGAACCACAGGAGAAATTCTGATTTCCGGGAAGTTACAGACAGTTATTTCTTTGTCCACTTCTTAGAGACAAAATATCTTAGTGGAAGGAAGGGGGATACTTGATTTCGAGAGAGGAAAAAAGGAAAAGGAGGCCTCGGGAAAAAAGAAGTTTCTAGCAATTACACCAAAAAACAGAGAAGAGATGATGACTAAAGGGGAAAACATTTCCTGACCTCCAGTGACAGTGGAAAAATCTGAAGTCGAGTAGATCAGTAAGTATAGGCTAGATAGAGAGTCATGATGCCTAAACTTTGATCAGGATATCAGATTTATATTGTACACTTGGAAAAAAAGAAGCTCAGGGGGAGAAGGAATGGACGTAATAGCCAGCCTCTCAAAGGAAGGGTAATGTGGTTTCCCCTATGTAGTTTATTATCTATGGGTTTATTTTCCTAGAAGTTACAAGGGAACTAAATGTATTTCATTCATGTTATGTTTACAGTAAAACAGCAGAGTCTGTTACTTGAAAATACTCGAAAGTGGTTGTATTTATTCACTGGAAATTATAGGACTAGCAACAACCACATTAGTAAAAACTAATGTGGTTGATATACGTCGATAGGTGTATATAAAATAGATTTACTGGTGAAAGGGAAGCCTAAATGGCAAATATAAGTTTAAAAACCCACCTCAACTTCATCCGAGTACACCAAAACAAGAAAGAAACAAAAAATCGAAACTGAATAAAAAGCTTAACATTAATGAATGTATGAAACAGTTGCATTTCGAAAATTCCCTTCAAAATTAATATTTCAAAGCTAAATGAAGTTAGAGGGGCAGTGGAACCAAACCTCATTTTTTAATCTTGTGATCTCCAATCGCATATGTTGCTCCTCAAAAGGGATCTCCGTGAGCATCCCAGGTGCTCCACAATTGTAGCAGCTGTGGTTCGTCATAGCTTCTTTGAGAGATCGATTTTCCATTTTAAGTCTTTCGTTTTTTCCCCTCAACATAGGGTTAGTGTGACGCTCTTCTTGAACCTATCAATCCAAGAGTTAGTAGATCAGTGAAATGAAACAGAAAGAAACAGAAAGGTCGGGGAATTTCAATGACTTTGTGCAGAGTGTTTTAATGGCGAATTTCCATGTATTTGTGCAGAGTTTTTTTAACCCTAATGGGCATAAAAAAAATTGCATACCTTCATCTTTAACAGAGTACGGAATTGTAACAAAAACTTTACTTGGTTGGGCGGAAGATGCAATTTGCTACTGAGTTCTTGCAGCTGCTTTTCATTGGGATGGGGGAATTTCATGAAAAAAAAATAACGAACACAAATGAACTTCATCAAGAAAAAATAATCAGCTTGACAAAAACCGAACTAAAACAACATTAGTAAAAACCACGATGATTTATAAAAACATCGTAGTGGGGATCAGAAGTGGACGCAGAGGTTGAGCAAGGAGCAGAAGCCGAGGCGGTTGCAAGCTGTGCCAGAAATGCATGTACCGTTTCATGGCCTTCACACCACCCTTCTGCTTCAGCCAGATGTCCTCGGTGGTTACAACTCCGTCCCCCTCCTCAACGTTCACGAGAGGCATGAGGAGACCCTTGGGAACGTGCGCACCAATGTGGTCAGGCCCGTTATGATGCCTTCACCGCCAAGTGTATACCTAGTTTCAACACTTGGAGAAGATTTAATGTTTCGGTTTCCTTCTAGTTGTTAATCTTGATAGGTGGCGGTCAGCAAATGGCACAATAAATTTTTAATCAAGATTTGTAAAAAATTAATTTAAGTATGGTTTAAACACGTGATTTAGATATGCAAGGAAGTTAGTGGGGTAGATTTCATCCATGGATTGAGTGGCGACGACCAGAATATACCGACATCTTCCAATCCTGACCATCAGATCAAAAAAATTAATTAGTCTAATCACAAAACATGCTCCTTCCGATAGGGGGTTACGCCTATCAGCGTAATTATGATTGTACCTATTTCTTAAACAACATTAGTAAAAACACTTTTATTGTATATAGCTTAATACATAATGAGATCAACTCTTTATGTTAATTAAAATAGTGAACGTAATAGTAGCCCCTAGAGGTAAAATGTGCAAGTAGTAATTGCATATGGTAATGAATTCGTGAGGTAGGTCTGCGTACACAGTGAGATGGACAATGAAAAATTGCATAGAAGGGTTACATTTCATATAAAATTCACTAATTACATTCTTGCTAGACCCTCCAGTAGTTTGGATGAACCCTCGAGGAGGTATGACTTTCCACTCCCAGAGTACCATTTTAAAACCCATGTTGGTACTGGTTAATTAAAACCAATGTTGGTACTAGTTAATCTTGGTAGCCTGAAAGTTTGCCAACAGATATTATGGAAATTTTTACAAATAGTGGATCACCTCATGGGTAGGAACAGTACTGAGGCACGGACACGTTAACCTATCGAGTGTTGTAGTAAACAAATAAGAATCATTGCATGAGATTGTAAAAGAAGAACTAAGAATCATTGCATGAGATTATAACATTAGAAATAAGATTCATCGCATGATATTATAATAGAAGAATTGTAATGGTTAAAACCATAGAGGACCTTCATGCAACGCAAACAGATAGACTTTAAAGTTACACGAACAATATATAAATTATAGCTGAGATATTTATCACAAAATTATCATAGCAAGTTCTTAATAAGAAACCCAACATGAGTAGGAGCTCCTAATAATACCCTTACAACAGTCTCACTATCAAACTATCGACTAAGTGAGAAGATTATATGCACTTAGTGGAATTTTCTTACAATAATAGTTACCATGAATCCATAAGATGATCTTGTTTGAAGTATTGTATGGACGTGTAGGACAACAGTGAATTGGAAAAGTCCTGAGGATAAGTTAATTTTCGGACCAGACATGCTAGTAGAAATGGAGAATATAGTTAAAAGGATGTGGCCAAATATGAAATATGCTCAAGACAGACAAAAATTGTACGTAGCTAAAAAGAGGACATTCAGAGAATTTCAAGTTGGGGATCATGTATATGTAATAATTAAAGAAAAAACAAGTACCATGAAGTGGAGACAGTGTGCAAATTGGCACCTCGTTATTGTGGACCCTTCCAAATATTAGGTAGGATCGAGTCAGTTTCCTATGCTAGTCACATACAAATTCACAATGTGTTTCCTGTTTCATTGTTAAAAATATATATCTATGATGCCCGACACATCATTCACTAGTAATATATCCAAGCATATGGTAAATAACTCTTAATTGATATTTCTCATGAAATATATATACATTAATGGATAGCCTTTGTTCTTTTATATATACTATGCTATTTAATTTCTTGGAAAAGAATCACATATAACTTTTAAATTTTGATTTTTCAAGTAGAGTCCGAAGGAGAGTTCCTGGTAGAACCCCTGTGTATTCTCGAACAGAGAGAAACACTATTGCGGAAATGAGTCATCACCCAAGTTAAAATATAGTGGGAGAACTTTACCCAAGAAGAGGCCACTTGGGAGCATGAAGAGCTTATGTGACAGGCTTATCCTATAATATTTCAAGAAAGAGTAAAATAAAACATCGAGGACGGTGTTACGCTCTTGGGGGGGGGGAGATGTAACACCCCAGGTAGCAATATGAAGTATTTTCTTTGAAGATTTACTTTAAACATAACTTGTTATTGATTGGTTTAGTTAAAATTAACAAGTATTATTGTGTATTTAAATAAGATTTAAATATTGATTAAATATTATCATGTGATTGGTAATTGGAAAGAAAGGAAAGAACTTATGGGAACCACAGGGGAAATTCTAATTTCCATGCAGTTAAAGACAATCATTTCTTTGTCTGGTTTCTAGAGACAAAATATATTAGTGGAAGGAAGGGGGATATTGGATTCTGAGAGAGGAAAAAGGAAAAGGAGGCCCTAGGAAAAGAAGTGCCTGATAGTTACACCAGAAACAAAGAAAACTTGATGACTAGAGGGAAAATATTTACTAACCTAGTGAGATTAGTCGAAAAATCCCGAAGTCAATTAGATCAGTCAGTATAGGCTGGATTAAGAGTCTTGATACATGAAATTTGATCAGAAGATCAGATTTGTACTATACACCTAGAAATCAAGAAGCTCAGGGGGATCAGGATTGGATGTAATGGCCAGGATCTCATAGGACAGGTGGCGTGGTTTCCCTATGTAGTTTCTTGGTAAAACATAATTCAGATAAGTTCCTAATATATGGGTTTATTTTCCTAAAATCTATAGTGGAACTAAATGTATTTCATTCTGTTAGATTTACAGTAAAAAAACCACGTCTGTTCCTTGAAAATATTGGAAAGTGGTTGTATTTATTCACTATAAATTATAGGAAGAATAGTTATACCTATTTCTTGAACAACATTAGTAAAAAATATTATATTTTATATATCGTAATATATAATGAGATCAAATTATTATGTTCATTAAAATTCACAGTGTAACAACAACACCTAGAAGAAAAATGTGCAGGTAATAATTTCATATCGTAACGAATTTGTGAGGTAGGCCTACGTGCATAGTGAGATGGGAAATGCAAAATTACAGAGAAGGGTTACATTTCATATAACATTCACTAGTTACATTCTTGCTAGATCCTATAGTAGTTTGGATGAACCCTCCAGGAGGTATGACTTTCCACACAGAGAGTGTCATTTTAATACCATTTTAAAACCAATGTTGGTATTGGTTAATCTTAGCAACCTTGAAGGTTTCTGACAAATAGTCTAGAACCTGTTACAAACAGTGGTTCACCTAATGTGTAGGAACAAGACTGAGGCACTGGCATGTTAACCTAGCTAGTGTTGTAGTAAAGAAAAGAGTAATAAGAATCATTGCATGAGATTATAACTTAAAAACTAAGAATCATTGCATGAGATTATAACAAAAGAACTAAGAATCATCACATGATATTATAATAGAATAATTTTAATGGTTAAAACCATAAAGGACCTTCATGCAACATAAAAAAATAGAATCTAAATTTACATCAAAAAATATATAAATTATAGCCATTATCACAAAATCATCATAACAAGGTCTTAATAAGAAACCCAATAGGAGTAGGATCCCCACATTAAACCCCTACAATGGTCTCACTGTAAAAATACAGAGAAATTTAATAATATTGCAAAGATTCCATTTAAAATGAAAACCATGCAGAAGGTTGAAACCCTTGTTGTGCAGAGATCGTTGAAATTGCAAAGAAAATATAATCATTTAGTTTATGTAGAGAAACACAAACTAGGGTAGTCTAAATCATAGCACGACTAAAATTTTCATTACAACCTCGAGCACCAATAAGGAAAGTAATGTAGAATAACACCTGGTAGCCACCGTCAGAAACTTCTCTTGGAATCGGCATTTTTCCCTGAAATAAGCATACCGAATAAACTAAGTATGAGAGAGGCTATGAGATTTAACTCAAGGTATGAGCAGAAGGTTTGTATTGCGTGATGAGCCAAAATACCCCACATGAGAAGTTGAGAAAACAATATTTGATTGTTGGGTAAATGGTTTCTCCATTGGCCAACAAATTATCACTTTCCAACAAAATATGATGGCTACACTCGTAAAATGTGCTGGTATGGAACCCTTCTCTTAACTGAAATACCATAAACCCTTAAAACCAGGAAAATGAAAACCCTCAGTGCTGAAAATAGTAGCGAAGCTTTCCATAGTGATCTGGACAAGGGACAAGTTAAGCAACAAAGTTGCATCTACCTAAAAGAGGTGGTCCGGAGGTGAATTAGAAAAAAAATATAGAATTAAATGAAGAATAATTACAGAGGTACGCTCTGTGCGATGGAGTATCATAATGACTGTTACGAGATAAAACACCTAGGGTTTGGGTTAGAAACCCCAACAGAGTGAAGGGAATTCAAAAACAAGAAGCAACCAAACAAGCAGTCCTAATGCTTAAACTAATAAAGAAGAATAAATAGTAAGTACCTGCAGGTCCTAAGTTTGAAGGTTTTCCCATAGGGTTCAAACCTTCTGCTTCCTCTAATGCTTCAAAACCTGCAAGACATTGTAGAAAATCATATATACTAGCAGTAGTTCAAAATATGTTCAAGATATGAATGTTAGATCATATAATAATATATATATAAAACATGAAATCATACATAATTAGATCATACCATGAGTTAAATCATAAATATCATAACTATGAAGAAAAGAAAAGAGCTTCTTTATTGATGTTTGCAAAGAAATTTGGAAGAAATACCACCTGATTCGACCACAGCTCCAAGCGAAACCGTCCTCCGGATCCGTCAGGCCCAAGCCTCTTGTAATCCTCTTCCAAATTCACACATAGATGTCATATAGAGGAGATGAATATTGTCTAACTCGTCTATGAGAGACAATGGTTTCCTATAGGCGGGAGTGCGAGAGGCACATGAAAAAATTCAAACTTGATCACGGACCAATTGGCTATAATATGAATATCTATCTTTCTCTCCCCATTAGGCCTTCCCATAGGGTGTATTTATACCACCTCAAAACAATTCTTTAGTTGGGATATAGTTAAGCCATAGGCTCTTGTAGGAGGAGGGCTTCGGTGTAACCTTAAACTCCACCCCGGAAAATAGGGATTTCATATTTTTTAATATTTCAAAATATATACGTGGGTTTGGTATAGATGGACCCATGTGTGTACGTGATTTTTGAAGGAAAAGTCGCATATGGAATTTAAAAAAATAATGTTTTTAGTAAAATAACCAAATTACGAAGGAAAGAGAGAGGGTTGCCCAAGGTCATGACTCAAAGCATCAAATCTACCGGGGTGGTAAATGGTGCTATAAGAGAGCCCCACAATATATGAGGTCGAGAAGGGGTACATGATGGCAAAAATATATTAAGTGTATAGAAAATATCATGCTAAGACCTAGGAGGAGATCCACTTGATTCCGGCCTACCAAAACTAATGAGAGATCGAAACAAAGCTCATGTTTAAAGCGACCATACCCATTCTTAGAGATAGTAAATCATGGCCACA